>CM050525.1:57526646-57744146 GCA_027563665.1 Antrozous pallidus | reverse complement strand
CCATTCAAAGGCCCTTTGGTTACTTACTGTTGAAATAACCCAGCGATCATACAGTCAAAATTGATGTAAGCACATGGGTCGATCCATCTCTCGTGTCTTGTCATCATCCCACATTCAACACTTTTCATTTCCTGAAGGGAACGTGGTGATTCATGAGTGCTCATCTCTGAAAATGCTCATCTGACAACTTATGGGACCGGCCAGACCTTTTTTTGTTTTCTCCTGCTCCCTGTACATGGAACCACATATCTCCTCAGGTGCTAACTCCTTTCTGGGATGATAATAGGATGATGATCTACTGTGTGCTGACACCTTTGGGACCTGCCACAGTGGCAGCTTCCTAACTGATCTGCCTGTGTCGAGACTTGTCCCCAGAGGCAACCGCACACGCCTTTTATAAAAGGAAGCCAGAGGTTTTACTTTTCCCGTTGGGGCCCCTGCACTGGATGCCAATTCAGACGAGAAATAAATCCCAATTCCGTAGCCTGGTTCTTCCAGTCCTGAGTGATCTGACCATTGCTTTCCTCTCAACCTCACATCCCACCTCTTTCTATCTCATTGATTTCAGAGAGGAAGGGAAAGGGAGAGAGAGAAACATCCATGATGAGAGAGAATCATGGATCGGCTGCCTCCTGCATGCCCCCCCCCGCACCCCCAACTGGGAATTGAGACTCCAACCCAGGCATGTGCCCTGACTGGGAATCGAACCCTGACCTCCTGGTTCACAGAAAGATGCTCAACCACCGAGCCACCACCGCCGGGCTCTGGCTAATGTTTACTCTCTGTTCACATTGACCTCCTTCCTGTTCTTCCACCAGCCACACTTTCTCCTGTGTCGAGGCCTTTGCACATTTTGTTAACTTTGCCTAGTCGAGTCAGCAAACCCATCAGTCCACAGAGCCAAATATCAACAGTACACGGATTGAAATTTCTTTTGAGAGACAAATTCTTTAAACTTAACTTCTTCTAATGCCGCTTCTTCAACATAGACTCGCCCAGGCCGTGGTGTTTTGCGGAAGAGCCACACTCAAGGGACCAAAGAGCCTCATGTGGTTCTCGAGCCCCACTTTGCTGACCACTGTCCTAGAAGACTAGTCACGGATAGGCCTGTATATAACTCAAATCTCATTCCTTCTCTTTCCCCACCACCTCACTCTCCCCCCATCCCCACCTCTAGGAGTTCCCTCTACTCATGACTCTTTGTAGAATGCTCCTATGTATTGATTTGCTTACTTGTTTACCATCTGACTTCCCGATGAGAATCGAAGTGCCTGCCGTGGCTGCTTGCTACATCCCAAAAGCCCAGAACAGTTCCTGGCACGGAGCAGAAGCCCAATAAGAAATTTCTAACGTAAAAGAATGAATACGTGATCTCACTTCGTTCTCACAGTTGCCCAGTTCAGACACTGCCGGGGAGACTTCCCAACATCCGATTGTTTTTCCAAGGCTATTACCAGTGGCAACAACCATGCCCAGGTATCCTCAACCACCGTTGCTAGGGGAAGACTCTGGGGTCCTTTGTTTGCTTGTTTTTCTTGTTCCTGCAATGTTTAGAGTCATGCCTCCATCCTGACCCCTCCCAGCCAGGTCCAACACCACAGAGTTAGTGGTTCAGGTGGATTATGCAAACTCCCATACCAATCCTCTCTCCACACCTGGTCCTCCCTTAGGCAGATGCGTCTGTGAAACCCCTGTTTCAAGGCAGGCAGACCTATGTTTGTGTCCCAGCTGAGCAGCTGTCGCGCCAGACCCCAATCCCCTTATTCTTCCTCTCAAAATGGGAACTTGCCTCCTCGGGTTGATTTCCAGATGAACGGAGAGGCTAGACGCAGAGCACTTCATCCTGAGCCTGGAACATGTAACCTGTCCATCAAAACGCCCTGTCTGTAATGTTGTTGCCGTGTTGAACATGGGGTAACATGTAACTGTCCATCAAAACGCTCTATCTGTGCCAAGACCGGTTTGGCTCAGTGGATAGAGCATCAGCCTGTGGACTGAAAGGTCCTGGGTTCAGTTCCGGTCAAGGGCATGTACCGTGGCTGCGGGCACATCCCCAGTAGGGGCTGTGCAAGAGGCAACTGATCCATGTTTCTCTCTCATCGATGTTTCTGACTTTTCTATCCCTCTCCCTTCCTCTCTGTGAAAAATCAATAAAATATTAAAAAAACAAACAAACAAAAAAACGCCCTATCTGTAATGTTGTTGCCGTGTTGAACACGGGGTAGAGGGGTCCTGAGAACTGGTTCGGGCGCCCTGCCTATCCATCCAGCTTCCAGGCCTACATGTCGGCAGCTCTAGGCAAGTTTTGTAGCTTCTCTGTGCTTTGACTTCTTTATTGGCGATGGGGGGGACCCTGGCCCCTGCTCCACTGGTTCTTACAAGAAATAAAAGGGAGCAGCACCCACATCTGTGTCCACCTGGTGAGTGAGCAGAGCCCAGCTATTGTTGTCCTCACCGTCCCAGCGGGTGAGGTAGACGTGAGGGCTGGCGGAGAATGGAGGGGAGTCTCTCTGCAGTTTCTAAGCCTTGACCCTGCGATCCTGGAGTTTCCCAGGCCCCGCCAATCTCTCCGTCTCCTCTCCGGGCTCAGACCATGGCCGTTCGAACTCCCCAGGTCTGAACCCTCCCCTTCAGCAGCCAGAGTCAGCCGTGCTGCTAAAACACTTCCCTGGAAGCCTCGCAGAAACACGGATGTGCACATACGCGCACACCCACATGCAGAATCTCCCTCAGCTCCGGAGGGAGGAGCAGCGTGGCTGATGTGAATGTCAGCGTGGCCCCAACCACACCTCAGTGGTCTGTGTCCCAGTTCCCACACACTCTCCAGGGAGGGGCTCCTCCCAGCAAAAGACACACTGGGTTTCACTGCCTGTCTCCTCGCTACCAGTTGGACAGACTTCGAGGACCCTTTTAAGGACATTTCGGGGGGGGGGGGAGGGTTGTTTCCTGGCATCCATGGGCAGCGTGACTGTTTCCACCCCTTTAGGGCACTTAGCAACATCAGCAAAGCAATCAGGCCCTGTTTTTGGGAAACGCCGGCGGTTCTGCAGCGTGTGGATGGGAGTCTCAGCCCAATTACTCCGGGCCGGCGTGCACGGCGGGGAAGCAGACCGGGCTTCATTAGGACGTCGGCAGCCGCTGATTAAGAGGCGGCTGTGCTGGAGACAGTGAGGACAAATGAAACAATTAAACTTGTCATCAATAAAACTGCTGTGTACCTCAATACAGGCTTTACATCTCTCCCGAGGAGTGATTAAAATGAACTGCCATTTGATTGACTGGAGAGCCTCTGTCCGTGGTGCTGAAACGGGACTTCCACTTATTGCTCTTCTTGGCTTGGGACATAAAACCCTGCTGCAGGCCCCGAGGAGGCCAGTGACAGATGCTCGGAGCTGGCAGGTGATGCTGGCCCCGCCTAGAGTCTGCCAGGGATGTGGCAGGCGGAATGATACCCCCAGAGATGCCCTATCCTGGAACCTGTGAGGTTAGCTTCTCCAGCCAAGAGGGCTTTGCAGATGGAATTGAGGTTAAGGGCATTGGAAAGGGGAGAGTATTCTAGATGACCCAGCTGAACCCAATGTAGGCACGTGAGTTCTAAATAGCAAAGACCCCTTTCTAGGGAGGAGACCTAGATGACTCAGAGAGAGGCAAGGCTGCTGGCTTGGCAGACAGAGGACAGGGCCAGGAGCGAAGGAATACGAGTGACCAACCAAGAGCTGCAGAAGGCAGGGAGATGCATCCCCATCAGCCCCTCCTGAGGAAACTCAGTCCTGCGACTCCTTGAGCTTAGCTCCGTGAGATCCTGGTGCACGTAGGCTAACCTATCAACCTAAAGGAGCATAAAGGGGTGTCGCTCTAAGCCACTGCGTTTGTGATCCTCCATTACCGCAGCAACTCAAACTGAATACAGGGACCTGGTCAGCCTGGGCAAGAGAGTTGGCACTGGAATACTGACCCTGCAGAGGCTGGGGCTGGAGCCGGACGCCAGGCAGGGAGCAACTTGAGCGGCCGGGAGAGATCCAGTTCCATTGTGGTGCAAGGATGTGGGAGGAGCGCACGTGGGGAGGAAACACCCCACACCCCGAATGTGCTGGCTCTCCAAAGCCACCTGGCCCAGCAAGCCTGCAAGGAGATTATACGTCACTTATTTAGCTAAGGCCCTGCACAGAGCAGGAGCTCAGTAAGTGCTGAGTCACTTAAGGGGGAATGAAACCTCGGCTAAATCCATGAGTGAATAGAAAAATAAATGTGAATTGAAGGCATGCTGAGTGAGTAACCACACCACACCCAAGCTCCGCGATCTGGACCCGAACCCCTGTGTCAGGAAACCATACCTATCACCAGGCAGAACCCCAGGGTCACCAAGAGGAAAGGCCAGGAGGCAAAACGGGCCACATCCTGGTTTTCTGTATGCCTATGGGCGCATTGAGCCCGTTTCCAGGGCTCGTTTGAGGTCTGTTTCGGGATGTGGGGGCAGAATGTGAGTTCCAAGTGGGACTTACCACTCATCTCAGTCTGCGCAGGCCACTGTAACAAGATATCCCAGACTGAGGCGGTTGTCTATTTCTCACAGCTGTGGCTGGAAGTTCAAGGTCAAGGTGCTGGCAGATTCAGTTCCTGGTGAGGGTTCCCTTCCTGGCTTGCAGGTGGCCAGCTTTTTATTCTGTCCTCATATGGTCTTTGCTCCATGCAGATCCTGGGGCGGGGGGATGTATAGCTCTCCTTCCTTGTATAAAGCCACTAACCCCATCATGAGGGCCCCATCCTTATGGTATCATGTAACCCTGATTACCACCCAAACACTCTATCTACAATGCCATCCCATTGAGGTTAGGGCTTCCACATATGAATTGGATCAACACTTACTCCCTAACACCACAACAGCTGTGTGGCCTCAGCTGGCTCACGGAACCTCCGAAATGTCCATCCACCCATATGTGTGTTGGGGATGCCTGTTCAAGGCCACACGGACAGGGTATCTGCCCCGTTCCAGGTTCTGTGCCCTGGGCTCTCTGGGCAAGAAACTTCTCACCACTGACTCTACATTCTCAGAGAACATCATCATTTCCATTTTACATAAGGACACAGATAAGGCCTAGAGAGGGGAAGCCACTGGCCTGTGACCACAGCAGCAGAGCCAACATTTGGAGTCCAGTCTCTCTAAAGACCGGCCCTGGGACTCCGAACATGACTGAGAGGACAGCGTGGTTAGGCTGATGTCACGATTCCTTGAAAAGTCTTCAGTGGGAGAAAGACCTGAAGGAGCGAGGCAACTGCAAGTAAAGTCATGAGGACCCTCCCTCTTAGGAAGAGCTCAGCCTGGCCAGTGCGGCTCCGTGGCTGAGCGTCGATCCATGACTGAGAAGGTCAGTGTTCAAGTCCCAGTCAGGGCACATGCCCAGCTTGCAAGCTGGATCCCCAGTGGGGGGCGTGCAGGAGGCAGCCGATCCACACTTCTCTCTTATCATTGATGTTTCTATCTCTCTCTCTCTCCCTCTCCCTTCTTCTCTGAAATCAATAAAAATATATTTTATTTTATTTTTTTAAATATATATTTTATTGATTTTTCACAGAGCGGAAGGGAGAGGGATAGAAAGTCAGAAACATCGATGAGAGAGAGACATCGATCAGCTGCCTCCTGCACGCCCCCCACTGGGGATGTGCCCGCAGCCAAGATACATGCCCTTGCCGGAATCGAACCCAGGACCCTTCATTCCGCAGTCCGACGCTCTATCCCCTGAGCCAAACCGGACTCGGCAATAAAAATATATTTTAAAAAGAGAAGAGTTCAAAGGAAGCTCTAAACTTTCTACAAATGTGTATGTGTGTGTGTGTGTGTGTATATGTGTGTGTATGTGTGTGTGTGTATGTGTGTGTATGTGTGTGTGAGTGAGTGTGTGTGTGTGTGTGAGGGTGTGTGTATGTGTGTGTGTGTGTGTGTGTGTGTGTGGTTCTGCCCGGGCTCATCGACCTTGTGCAGAAACCGTCGCTGTGTGGTGGCGATGTCCCACATGGAACATGGTGCCCGGTGAGGCCTGCCGGGCACGCAGTGCCCCTCACCGCGTTGCCCGCTGCCGCTGGCCCTGGAAGAGGAATGTGACTTCTGTATGGCAGGCGGCCGTCTCTCAGAGGCCTCCTGTGAGTCACATGGCCATGTATGCTTCATCTTCCCTGGCGCACGGCCAACGGGGGGGCACTCAGCTGCCTTCTTCCTAGCAACCAAGGTCTTTTGTCGTCGCAGCTTCCAATGGGTTTGCCTTCGCTTTGTGGGTGGGACTCGGCGCCTTCCTCCCCGGCTCCTGGCGTTGAAAGCAGCATGAATCAGTGTGGCCTCTGCCTCAGCCATGAGTTCAATGTCAAAGCCCACGTCCACCGTGTCGAGGACAGTCCGCCCGCACCAGCCAGTGCGTCACCTGCTCAGAAATACGGGCCTTACGTAGGAGGAGCCTATCGTTAGGGCTGAGCTGCGAAGGGGCTCTTCCTGTGCCCTGTGGTGGGGTCCTCCCTCTGCCTGTGAAGCTTGGGGGTGGGGGGAGCACATACGCTGGTCTCCAGGGTTGAAGGAAGGGAAGCACGGAAGAGGGAGAGGTCCCTGCGTGCCCCACGCGAGGTCTGACCTTGCAGAGGGAGCCCATCTTTTCCCAGGGTCTCCGAGAAGGACACCATGGCTGTTTCGGGAATGGCCTCTGACCCGCCTCTCTCCACCCTGAGGTCCGGCTCAGCAGCAGGTCTGGTTGACGCAGCTTCCCAGACACACGTCAGATTCGCCCACGTCCCGCTGTCATCACAGCCTCCGTGGCCTCCGAAATAGTGCCGCGTCCTCTTCATGGCTCCCCCAGGCCTGCTCTCGCTCCCCGCCTCCCCCCGGCCCATGAGTCACGTCCCTATATCCAGAGTGATCTTTTTTAAAACAAGAAGTGGGATCGCATCACTCCTCCGCGCACCATCCTTCCTCAGCTTCCTCTCTCTGCCCCAAATGTCAAATGTAAAGCCCTTTCCTGCCAAAACCGGTTTGGCTCAGTGGATAGAGTGTCAGCCTGCAGACTGAAGGGTCCCGGGTTCGATTCCGGTCAAGGGCATGTACCTTGGTTGGGGGCACATCCATAGTGAGGGGTGTGCAAGAGGCAGCTGATCGATGTTTCTCTCTCATCGATGTTTTTGACTTTCTATCCCTCTCCCTTCCTCTCAGTAAAAAATCAATAAAATACATTGAAAAAAGTGAATCAAAGAACACTTTAAAAATAAAAAATCCCATTCCTTGGGCTACAGTGCCCAACTCGGCCTCCTGGTTCAGGGGTCGACACTCAGCCCCTGAGCCCCTGGGGGGGGGAGGTTGATATTAAATCAATGACAGTGGCAACTGGCCATGCACAATGAACAAGGATCTGACCTTCACCGACATCCACCAGCTGTGGACACGTCTGCCGCCTCTTTGGAACAAGGGGCCCTGCGTGTCAGTTTTGCACGGGGCCCTGGGAATGAGGCAGCTGGCCCTGCCTCCGGAGGACGCTGTGGAGAGATTGTCAAGGAATGGACGTTTCTCACATCAGGATGGAATTTTTTTCCCCGTTTCTCACCTCTCAGACCAAAATAGATGTTGAAAGTCCAAAGCGGGTTCTTGGAGAGGAGAGAATTGTCTCAAGGCTGTCTCAGCTCATTTCTTTAGCGAGTCTGGGACCAACGGCAGAGTTCACTTCAATGTCCCCGGAAGCTGTCACATCCCCTGAGGTGCCCACTAAATAACTGGTGTGTCTCAGTGGTTGAGCGTCGACCTAGGAACCAGGAGGTCATGGTTCAAGGCCCAGTCAGGGCACAGGCCCTAGTTGCCGGCTCAATTCCCAGTGGAGTGAGGGGTGCGTGCAGGAGGCAGCCGATGGGTGACTCTCTCTCATCATTGGTGTTTCTATCTCTCTCTCCCCATCTCCCTTCCTCTCTGACATCAATAAAAAAAATTTTTTTAAATAATGTCTGAAGGTAGAGGCTCTATTCTATCTAATAAAAGAATCATATGTAGATTGAGCATCACTCCAACACACCAGAGGGCTGCCCCCATGTGGTCAAAGATGGCTGCCCCATGTGGACACAAGATGGCCACCACAAGATGGCCAGCAGGGGAGGGCAGTTGGGAGGGACCAGATCGGCAAGGGAGGGCAATTGGGGGTAATAGAGCCTGCAGGGGAGGGCAGTTAGGGGTAACCAGGCTGGTAGAGGAGGGAAGTTGGGGGGGACCAGGCCTATAGGGAAGGGAAATTGGGGAGGACCCAGGCCTGTAGGCCAGAGCAGTTAGAGGTGACCAGGCCTGCAGGGGAGGGGAGTTAGGGGCAATCAGGCTGGCAGGGGAGCAGTTAGGCATCAATCAGGCTGGCAGGGTAGTGGTTAGGGGTGATCAGGCTGGCAGGCAGAAGTGGTTAGGGGCAATCAGGAAGGCAGGTAGGTGAGCAGTTGGGAGCCAGCAGTCCTGGATTGTGAGAGGGATGTCCGACTGCTTGTTTAGGCCCAATTCTCGTGGGATCAGGCCTAACCAGGCAATCAGACATTCTTGAGGGGTCCCAGATTGGAGAGGGTGCAGGCTGGGCTAAGGGACACAACCCCCCCTCGTGCACAAGTTTTGTGCACCGGGCCTCTAGTCTGTTATAAGGAGGAGAATTCCAAGAGCGTTTTCCCAGGCCTCCTCTGCGGAGCCTCAACATCTCCTTTTAGCGTTTTGCAGGTCTTTAAAGAGCCATGGTTTATTTATGAACTGCGGGTTATTAACTGTTTGAAACTTCATTAAGTCCTTCCCTGGGGAGAGTCTCAGCTGAGGTCTTTTTAGACGATCCCTCCCCAAATATCTGTCTAATTTAGATTTAATAGAACGGTTTATTGTATGTTGATAAAATAATAATGAATTAATAAAGCCTTCACCGAGACTTAGGTAACAGAGACGTTATCTATTGCCGCTAAAGAGCTGGGCAAATGTTTTTAATAATCAGCATTTAATATGCAGCCGCCCGGACGTAAATCCAGCCTCCACACACATTTGGAAACTCATTTCCAGCAGCTCATGCATTTCTTGGAGACGGGAGGAGCGTGAGGCCGACGGCACCGCGGGGTATGTGGTGTCTGGGAGCGCCTAACGCCTTCCTTCAGGCCAAGGGGTGACTCTGACACTGGACGATACCCCCAGCCTCTTCTTCCTGCAAGATTGGGGTTCATAGATGCTTTCTGCTGCTGCCATGATATTTACATGCTCCCCCAAGGAAATGAACGAAGGGGCACAGTCACCAGGTGATCAGGGTGCCCAGGTGCCCAGGACAGCCACCGAGGACCTCAGAGAGTGGCAGGAGGACCTCGGGCCCCACCTCAGATCAGAACACTGGCTGGACTTTCCCAGACAGCGGGGTTCGCCCGCACCAAACAATGAACCCCAATGCCACCCTGAAAGTCATCTTCATCTCCTTTTCCTGGGTCTCAGGCTTAGAAGAACGCTGGTGCTGGGGTGGCTGGCGCTGGTAGTCACCTTGGATTGGTGGAGGAGGTCCGGTTTCCAGTTAGGAATTTTATGATCTCAGACAAGTACCCAGGAGGGGTGTAGACGCGGTGTCATGTTGAACCTGTCCCAACACTTTTGGAAAGCTAAGCTCTACTCTCAGGTAGAGACCTACAGCATGGCCAGACGGCCCCCACCATTGACCGGTCTCCACGCCTGTGGTCCCCACCAGCGTCGCCTGTCCTCAGGACTAACTTCAAAACAGGAAGTTGGTGACGCAAGGGAAGCACGGGCTTGAAATGACAAGACTTGATTTCAAGGCCGACCCACCACCTTCCTAGCTGTTGGTCCCTTGGGTGGGTCCCTTCTCTTGGGTGAGCCCGAGAGAGGCCACTGGGCTTCATGAAGAGCACGCCAGCCCTGCCTCTGACCCCTGAGAAGTGAGCCCTTTGGTTTCAGCAGTCGCCGTGTCACAGGAGTGCGGATCAGATGGCTCCGTACGGGAACGCCTTGGAAGGCGGAGAGAGCTCCAGGAGAGCGTGGCCACTTGCAAGGCAGGCGATTGGGGTGAAGACAAAAGGTTGGGGGCCACTGGGAGGATAGGGTCTGGCATGCCCCTCTCCCCACCCTCTCCACACCTCCCCCGCCGCCCAGTGGGAAGCTCTGGGCATTGAGGAATGAGGTGTGAGACATCTTCAGAGAAAAGAGGAGAATAAGGAAGGAAAGGGAGAATGGCAAAGAGAGTTTGGCCCTGTTGGCCTTTGGGCCAGGAATGGACCTGAGATAAGACATCTCAGGGGCGTGTGGTTCATCGGAGAAGAACAGGTGCATAAGGGCCAGACTGTGTGGCTGAAGGAATCCTGACAGGTTGCCGGAATGCACTGTGCCGGCATGTCTTCATCTGGGACCTAGAACCCAAATCAGGGACCTGGCACCCATAATCCCCAGAGAGCTGGCGAGCGAATCAAATGAGTTCCTCCACGTAAGGCCCAGCTCAGCAAGAGGGCGCTGCTGCTTCCCCTCTGCTCTCCCCTGTGTCTACTTCCTGGGGAGTGGGGAGCAGGAGCACAGGGAGGGAAAGCTGGATGCCCCTGCCCTGTGGCAGCAACCTCGTTAGCTCCTACCCCACCTTCTGTAGGCCCCATCCTCTCGTGGACAGCCAGGTCAAGGCCAAGGCCTCCGACAATGGCCTTGGGCAACATAAAAGGGATTTATAACCCAGCTGGGAACGTGGCTGGCTGCCTCCCCCGGGGGCAGTGGGGGCTTTCTCGGAATAGGAATGGCTGGGGCAGTCACGGGGCGGGGGGGGGGGGGGGGGGGAAGGAGACATATGTAAAACTTTAGACAATAAAAAAAAAAGAGAGAGAGAAAAAGAAATGGGATGTGACTCTACTTGCCTTTGGGTCCTGCGCCCATGCCTCCGCTGGGGCTGAGTGGACGTTATTTACAAAGCCTAGTGAATCAAGTCCCTTTAATGTAAATGTGCCTCTCATTATGCTAATGCAGGCGCTAGACATGCAAATCCATAAGCATTTGCATGCCTAATGCAGCAGCCCTTGTCCATCCCGCTTGGCTGCTATTTACTATCTAGTTTTTATGACTTATGGATTCCCGGCCCTTTAAATTTATATCAGCGCCGTGACATATCCGCAAGCCGCGACAGCTTTACGAGCACTAAAAAAGCTGCAGCGCACCGCCACTAAATACTAATGACATAAATGGCGCTGTAATGGCCCCTGTTTTTATTACAATACCAAACCTCGATAGATTGCAATTACTTCTGCCCTCCGACCGCACCACACCGCGCTACACCGCGCCACACCGCGCCACACGCCACGCTGTCCGGCAGCCAGCTCAGCGAGGGGGACGCCACCAGCAGCAGGGGCTGGGGGTCAAGCGGGACTCCTGCCTCAGAGCAGAGGTCAGCGATCGCAGCAGGAATGTCCTCGCTGGGTCCCCCAGGCCTGGAGTCCGCCGAGGTCCCCATCACCAGCTTAGAGATGGTCCTGCTGGTTGTGAGTCCTGCCGCTCCCTGCCATCATCCCCGGTTGAAAAGGAAGAGGAGGCTGAAACCGGTGTGGCTCAGTGGATAAAGCGTCGGCCTGCGGACTGAAAGGTCCTGGGTTCGATTCCGGTCAAGAGCATGTACCTTGGTTGTGGGCACCTCTCCAGTAGGGAGTGTGGAGGAGGCAGCTGATTGATGTTTATTTCTTTTAAATATATTTTACTGATTTTTTTATAGAAAGGAAGGGAGAGAGATAGAAAGTCAGAAACAGTGATGAGAGAGAAACATCCATCAGCTGCCTCTTGCACACCTCCTACTGGGGATGTGGCCACAGCCAAGGTACATGCCCTTGACCGGAATCGAACCTGGGACCCTTCAGTCTGCAGGCCGACGCTTTATCCACTGAGCTAAACCGGTTTCGGCTGATGTTTCTTATCGATGTTTCTGACTTTCTATCCCTCTCCTTTCCTCTCTGCAAAAAATCAATAAAAATATATTACCAAAAAAAAAAAAAAGAAGAAGAAGAAAGGAAGAAAAGGAAGAGGAAGATGGGGGAAAAAACCCTCAGGACTACCGGCCCCAGTCGCAACTGAGTCCCTAACCTGCTGTGTGACCCTGAGCCAGTGGTTTCCCTCTCTGAGCCTCACCCTGTCCACCAGGAGAGGCTGGACCCGCTGTCTCTAAGGGCACTTCCAGCTCCCACCTCCGGGGACGGCCGCTGTGGAAAATGCAAGCCTGAGACATAACCATGCATTTTCTCCAGAATGAGGATATATCCACCGGGACAGTTTTATGCCTGGTTTTATACGCCCTGATTTTTGTACCTTAAAATAATAACACCTTGAATTTATTTGATGGCGTTTTTCATCTAAAACACTTTTCTGTTTGTCTTGGCATTTATCCTCCGTGTCCCTATGGAGCTCGGCCCAAGAGAAATGGTCCTTTCCACCGTGTGGGGGGTGGGGGGAAACTGAGGCCAGGAAAAGTGGAGGGGCTTGCTCCAGGTCTATATCACCAGATCAATGTAGGGATCAACACCAGGTCTTTATTGGAAGCTCTCTATGTAGCTGTCTCCACCTCTCCAGTCCTTAGCCTTTCCAGCATCTGTGAGTAAAAAATGACATTTTCCTCCGGCCGGCGTGGCTCAGGGGTTGAGCATTTAACCTGTGAACCAGGAGGTCACGGTTTCATTCATAGTCAGGGCACATGCCCTGGTTGTCAGCTCCATCTCAATCCCCAGGAGGGGGCGTTCAGGAGGCAGGCAATCAGTGATTCTCATCATTGATGTTTCTCTCTCTCTTCCTCTCTCTCCCTCTCTCTCCCTCTCTGAAATCAATATATATATAAAGAATGGCACTGACTGGTTTGGCTCAGTGGATAGAGCATCGGCCTGCAGACTCAAGGGTCCCAGGTTCGATTCTGGTCAAGGGCATGTACCTTGGTTTCGGGCACATCCCCAGTGGGGGGTGTGCAGGAAGCAACTGATGGGTGTTTCTCTCTTATCGATGTTTCTAACTATCACTCTCCATTCCTCTCTGTAAAAAATCATTAAATTATATTAAAAAAAAAAAAAAGAATGGCATTTCCCCAGTACTATGAGGAGAACAAGAGAACGGATTCCTGAACCAGCCCCCACTGTACAATCTTCACTTTTCTATGGATCTAAAACTCTTCTGAAAAAAAATAAAGTCTATAAAAAAACAACAAAGCTGCCTCCTCCCAGAAGCCCTCAGCTTCCTCCAAGGTCTCCTGGGATTGGCACCGCCCCCCTCTGTGGCGCTGACAGCACTTCCTCCTGCCCAGGCCCCTCCCCAGTCTCTATGCCTCCTGGGAGCACCAGCCCCGTCATCCTCATCTTCGTAACCCTGCCATCACTTAAACAAGAACTGGGGCTTCTGAGCGCTGTCCTGGAGACAGTGACCGGTGCTTGCGTGCAGGGGTTCGGTCTGCTCTAGAAACAGCTGTCCCACGGCCCTCGCTGTCTACATTCAAGGCCCCCAAGGGGCTGGGGTCCTGTGCTCTCTTCGGAGGCAGGGAGCACGGTGGTCACTCCAGGACAAAGCTCCAGCCCGGAGGCCTGTCTCGGCCCCTCCCATCTTGCCCAGTTGCCCTCCGCCTCCTCCCTGGGGCTCAGGGCCCTTCTCCGCTTCCGTGGGCTCAGGTGTGTCGGACCAGGAAGGTGGCTTTAGCCCGGCTTGTTCCCCCGCCTGAACAGGGAAGTGGCTCTATTTTTAAAGCCCTTGGCTGCTGTCCGTCTCGCTCAGAAGGCACTGGTGCTCCGGGACCGGCTCAGGATAAACACGGCGTCCTTTGCTCCCTCCTCTCTCCTCTGCTTTTATGCCGTCGCCAATCCCATCCTCCCCCTGTTCCTGTCGGGGGAGCCGGCCTCGTAACTCTTCCAGGGGAGGCTTCAGGAAGGAAGAAATTAGGTGCAATCAAAGTGTCAGGACTGACGGGCGTGTGTGTGTGCGCGTGTGTGTGTGTGTGTGTGTGTGTGTGTGTGTGTGTGTTGGGGTGGAGGTGAGGGGAGCTCGATAAGACCTGCTCTCTGCCCCAGTCCTCTCCCTGTCCTCTCCCCTGCTCTCACCCCACCCCACCATGACCCACCCCTTTCTGAATCATAACCCAAATTATGAGACCGCAGGACACACACACGACAACGATGCGATGCAGCAGCTCTTCCTGGAGCTTTCCCCTCGGCCGGCTCATCTCTGCTCAGGGCTCTTGACTGACCTTCATGCCGAGGGCCCAGGTGTACTCCTGTGGCTCCGGTCTGGCCCTGGCCTCCAGACATGCTCTCTCGCCATCATGGGAGCAAGGAACCTTCAATGGAACATGCCCCAAAGTGACCTCACCATCTTTGGAGCCACACAGTCATTACAGGACTGTCCACTGGAAGTCCACCTGGGGCCTTTACTAAGCTCAGTCCCTCCCAACACAAGGAGAGCCTCTCTGACCCAGGACCTGGCAGGGCAGGGCTTCCTTTCCCACAAGGAAGGAAGGGGGGCTGGGCGCTGCCTCTCACCTTTGGGGCAGCCTCTCTTGCTCCTTGGACAGTTTCCCCAAAAGTCTGCAGTCCTTTCTGACTCCAGAGAAAGGCACTAGGGCCTCCCCAGGGAAGCAGGTCACTGCTTGGGGACCCAAGGGCTGGGGGAGGAAGGGGACCTGGGGGAACCCCTTCGTTTCCCTCTGACTCTCCATCTCCGTGGTCCGCAGCAGAGCCCGGCGTGGCCAGGGCATTTCAGAGGCAGCTCTGTTCTCGCTGGGACACAGACCGGAGACCTCACCCTTGGCCAGCCGGAGCCCAGGTCTTCGGGGCACATCCCAGCTCCTCTCCTGTGGCCCCTGTGTGCTCCTCGCCACTCTGCTGGCACCAGCCGGTCGGCATCACCAGCTTCTCCCTTGCTGCCTCCGCTCACTTCTCTCTCAGGGTCAAAACTGGGGCTTCCTGGGAACAGGCTGGCCCAGAGTGCGATGGAAAGAGGTGAGAGCTAGAGCAGGTGCATGGGAAGGGTTCCCTGCGGGAGTCCAACTCTAGTGGGAGGACTACCCGCTCTGGCTTTACCATCCCTTTTATTAAGATTAAGATCATAAGATACACCCGTATCCCCCAGGCAGAAAACACCAATAAAAGCCAATCAGTGAATCTTCTTAGGACTGACAGGTGGACACTTCTAGGGAGGTGGGGGGGGGGGGTCTGGGAGCAACTGCTGTCAGCGATGGGGGGGCTGGGCCGCACTGAGAGGTCCAGGAAGTTTGGGGGGTGGGGGTGTGTGTGTCAGTGGCTGGCTCCCTGTCCTGTGGCTGTGCCAGGCCCGGTTTGGTTTCACCATGACGCAATCGCAGGACACCTGCTCTGTGCCTGGCGCCCTGGGAGGTGCTGGCCTGAGCTGGAGGAGCAGGTACCAGTCCTGACTTGGGGGGGGGGGGGGGGCTCACCCTCTGAAGGGCCGCAGCCATGTGGGCGGGCTCGGGCCCTGCGGGGGAGTGAGCAGACATGCAAACAAAGGATATTCATCCATGGGAGCCACAGGGCTGGAGAGCAGGCAGTTCCAGCCGAAATCACCTTTTCTCCTGACTAACTGGAGGAAGGGGGAGACGGGGGGCACAGGGCATTGGAGAACTTTCTCCCTCCCCCGCTGGCTCAGTTTTCCCACCTGTTCCGTGTCCCCTTGTGGCCTGCGCTGTGACGGGTGAATGATTTGCTCCTGGTGGCTGCTGCCTTTCACCCGGCACCTACTCTGTGTCAGGCAGTGCTGAGCATTGTCTGTGCCCTTTAGAACCATCTTCCCAAGCACCTGCGGTGAAGGCCTTATTGTCCCATTTGAAAGCTGAGCAAACTGAGGCTCTGAGAATGTGCTTGTTTCTTCCATAAGGAACCCTGGGCAGCCATCAGGGACCTTTGTTATTGCCCCGGGGACTCTCCTCCCAGGAATTGGCTTAGAGCAGGTGCACCGGCTTTCCCTCCCAGCTGGCCTCTCCTGGAGTAGGTTGTGTTCGCTCTTTTCTTGAAAGCCAACAAGGACTGGACTAAGGCCATGCTGGGAAGTGGGCGGGGAATGGGAGTGGGCAGGGAATGGGAAGTGGGCGGGGAATGGGAGTGGGCAGGGAATGGGAAGTGGGCGGGGAATGGGAGTGGGCAGGGAACGGGTAGGTGGAGGGAATGGGAGGTGAGTAGGGGAGAATGGGGGAGGGGAAGGCAGACTCCTGGAGGCCTGGATCCCAGGGGACCACCTGGGGGACACCCTGGACACCTCTAGGCCACTCCTCACATTCAAGAGCTGAGGAGGCAGGGTGGTAAGAAAGACCCTACTCCAAAGAGGTGGGCCAGGAAGGGGGACCCCTATTCTGATCTGGGGTGAGGAAGGCTTCCCTAGAGGAGGCAACATTTGCTTCTGAGGCAGCAGGAAAAGAAGGAACCCAGGTGACCTTGGCAGGGAGGAGTGTTCAGACTGAGGGAGAGGCTGGATGAGGGGGTGCTCCTGGAACCCTAAAGGCTCTATTCTGGTTGGGGCAGGCCATCTCTGGAGGCCCATGGCCCTTTCTCTCACTCCCTCTCAACCCCCCAACACCCCAGCGGGAGTCCCGCCTGAGGGAGGGCCCAACTGCTAACTCCAACTCCCTGAGAGCCCGCCCCCTCCCCCAGGCTAATGGGAGGCTCAGACCTGAAGGCCAGGCAGATTCAGAGTGGAGACCCTCACGGTCTCCAAGACCTTGGGGCAGGAGGGCAGCTCAACCCTTCTGAGCACTTGCTGGTGAGGGCAGCTGCCCCTGAAACCACTGCAGAGCGGAGGGCGCCCCCCAAAACCCCACAGGGTCTGGTTGGGAGGGGCTGGGTAGTGAACTTGGGCGGGCAGGGCTGTGCGGATGGACAGGATTGCTTCCCGAGGAGGCAGCCTTTCAGCTGAGCTGGTTAAATTCCCAGAAAGACTCTGGTTTTGCAAAGCAGAGGAGAGAGATTGTGCTTCAGTGAGAAGCAGAGAGACAGAGGGGGGCAGGGGCACCAAGATGGTGATGGGGGGTGGGCTCCCCTGAATGGCAGAGGGAAGGGCTCTGCAGGCGGAAGTGACTGGAACCACACTGAGAATGGTCTTTAATGCCAAGGTCAGGGGCCTGGGGAAGCAGCCGCACCCAGGGCACATGAAGGGTCACGCTCCGCTCTCCGTACCGCTGGGAGCCCATGTGCTCCCCTGGACGCAGCTCCTAGGCCCCAGGCAGGGGCTCCCAGTAAGCCTGAGGGCCTGGCTGCACAGGCCTCCCCTCCGCCTCAGCCGGGTCCCAGGCCTGGCCTCCGGGAGCTGTCCCTTGGGAGCCAGGTCAGCGCTGGTCCCAGCCAGGACTCCCTAAACCCAGGCAGAAAACAGGCCAGCGGGGACCTGGAACAGGGGGGACTCTGGGGGAAGTTTAGCCCCCTCTCTGTCTTTATGCACAGGGGCAAACTGAGCCCCTAGAGAGGGGTTGCCAAAGTCACCCAGAAAGGGCACAGCCTGGTGGTCCCGCCGCCTGGACCACCGATGGTCCCCTCCTCAGGAAGAGGGGTGACCACCCACTGGCAGACACTGAGCTCCAAGCGCATCTGGGCGCAGCTTCCTTGGCGGTGGCTGCTGCCCCTCCTCTCCTGGGGGAGTACCTGGGCGCGCAGCCGCGAGGGAACCTGGCTTTGCGAGGTCCCATCGATTGGTTGGGTCTGGGTGTAGCTGGTTCCACTCCTGACCTCTTCTCCCAACCCAGGAGTGCGGGGAGAACATTTTTGAGCGCCTCTGTTTAAAAAGAATCCCGCGGTGCGCTTTTAAACACAAAGTCCTCCAGGGTTCCTCCTCCACCTCACCTCTGCTTCCCTGGGGGCTGACCTGCGGGAGGGGAACTGCAGGACGAGAGGCCAGCCCGTGGCTCACTTCCCAGGTCCCTACCACCCCCTCCCTGGGCCTGGGGGCCTGGGCTGCGCCCTGAGTGCTATCGGAGAGGCACTGGGAAGGCCACTTGCTCAGCGAATCTCAATCTCAATCCTGGGATACGTTGTTGCTTATTGGGCTATAACACCCCCCCCCCCTTCTTCCCGGTCTCCAGGAGCTAATTAAATTCATCCCCCTCCCCCCAATCTCGGGCCAGAGAAAAAACAAACAAACAACTTGTAAAAGAACCATTGCCCGAGGGGCCATCCAGGCCAGGGCTCCCGGTCGCCCGCCCACAGGCAACCTCCCCATTGCCAAAGCCACAGACTTGCAAATTTAAAACGACGTCGTTTATTTTGGTTTTGCTTTCACTTTGTGTTCCTACCATCGAAACTCCTACAGGAACCTCTTGTTCCAAAGCCCCGTGCTGAGCGCTAGTCCAGGGTGCCCGGTATGGAGGGCCGGCCTGGAACTGGGAGCGTAAGGAAACGCTGCTGGGGGAGCCCAGAGCGCACGGCGGAAGACGCCCAGCGGCGAAGGCGTGGGAAGCGCGCCCCTCAGGGCAGCCGGTTCCAGCTCCAGCGATTCGCCTATTCCCAATGCACGTGGACTTCGAAAAACCCCAACTTTGCTTCCTACCCGACAGCCCCGCCTGGCCTAGTAAGATTTCGGTCAAAATGCACCAAAGCAGAGAACACGGAGGGGGTGGGGGTGAAGGCATGGTCCCAAGGCCTGGTGCGGGCAGGCGCGCGCCGGGGCGGCTGTGCAAGGCAGCCCGCCTAGTTCCGGGGGTCACATGCTAGCCCATCTCCCGCGCCCCGACCCTCGAACCCTGCAGCTGGGGGAGATGCGGAGTTTAGAAAGCGGTGCCAGAAAAAGAAAAGTCCCACTTCAACTTTATTGGATGAAAGCAAATGTAACTCTTGGCTAGTCACACGTATGTTACAGGGGACGGACGAGGGAAGGCCCCCGAGGAACCTCCTGGCGGCGGGGAGTGGAGCCACAGAACACGGGGTGCGGGGTTCGACAAGCGTCAGAATATCAAGCAGCCTTGGGGTTCACGACCACTCCGAATGGGGACATAGAAATACGGAAACACCGCCAGTGAGCACTGGGAAGTCCTTCGTGTACAAATGATATATATTTATATATATGTTTTTTAAACCAGTCACCACCCAGGCCAGTCCCTTCTCTGCTAAGCAGCAGCCGACGAAGCATCTTCAGCTAATGGACTCCTGAGTGGCGTTTTAAGGCGAGCGGTACTCGCCAAATGAAAGACCACCTCCTCCGTCACAAAATAAAAATACAAACTTACCCCCTGAAGACTAAAACGGGGGAGGGGCGTATTGGATTTCAGCAGGGGACCCGGAAGGGAAGGCGTTTTCCCCCCTCCCGTTCTACAGTGAAATACAAAGTTTCTTTTCTGTAACTCTGTGGGGAACTGGGGCGGGGTGGGGGGGGGGTGTTTGAGGACCAAGGACGAGGCGGTCTCTCTTCCTCCGTGGCTGCCACGGGAAGCGGGAGGCAGCTTATTTTTGGAAAGGGGAGTGCGCAGCGCTAACTGGGATCTACTTCTCCGAATGAGTAACCGGCCGCCGCCGTCCCACCGCCTCCGCGGGCCGCCTGCGCGCGCCTTTCGCAGGACACAGTTGCGTTGCGTTAGGTGGGGGGGCTTGTTTCGAGTCCTTCCCATGTCAGCCTCCTGCTCATCCCCCCCTCCTCCTGCCCCTTCTGCCTCGGCCCGCTCCCGGCCTCCTGTTCCGGAGACGAGGCGGTCAGAGGGGAAACACGAGGAATCCGGAGAAGGTCGAGTACTTCCAGCCGCCCATCAAGTTGCCCCGCTCCAGCTTGAGGTACGCTCGGTCGCCTTTCTCCATCTGGATCAGGACCCCGTTGCTGGCGGCCTCCCGAGTCACGTCCTGGTCGCCGGCGAAGGCTGAAATCACCGGCCACCCGTTTAGCATAAGGCTCACCTGCGAGAGAGAGAGAGAGAGAGAGAGAGAGAGAGAGAGAGAGAGACTCCCTTCAGAGTTTGCTGCCAAGATGGTACCGAAAGCGGCGGTGGAGACGGGGACCCAGCGAACAGCCTTAGAGGCCTGGAAGCGGGAGGGAGGTGCGCGGGGAGGGGGGGGGGGGGAGATGGTAGAAAAAGGGGCTTTGCAGGTTATTGCCCAGGGTCCAGCGGGGACAAAAGGCGCCCATCTAGCTGAGAAGATGGGCCTGCCCTTCGCTGGAGTCACCTTCATTCTCCCATCGCATCCGGAGGGCGCCTTTTTAAATCCAATGTGAGGGATCCATAGGTGGCTCAAGTACCCTGACACCTTAGTCCCCTCCCCCCTCAACCGCACCCCCCAAGGCTCCAATTGAAACTCAGACCACCCGGGTCCTGGTCTTGGTGCTTCTGGGAAAACAAACGCACGCGCGCGCGCGCACACACACACACATACAACCCTGTCTCCTCCAGCTCCTAGCTGCCTGGCCCGACACACAGGAGCGGGGAGGAGCCGGGCGAGGCTGCGGACTAGAGAGAAATATGCGTTCCGCGCTCCACCCCCAAACCCCAGGCCCAGTTCCTGTCCAGCTCCGGCCCGCTCCCCGCACCTGCCGCCTGGTTTTGCCCTTGTGGTGGCCTCGGCAGCTATCGGGACCGGCGCGCCCCCTCTTCCCAGCCGCGCATTCCTTCTCCATCTCACCCCAAAGGAAACCTAGACACCTTGGAGAACGCGGGGAGCCAGCGAGAGCGGGCTGGGACAAGCCTGGAGGCGGGAGGGAGTGGCACGAGGCTCCTTCCCTTCCTTCTCTACCCTTCACCGGCTCGGGCCCCGCGCCGCTGGCTCACGGACCCAGAGCGGGTCTGCAAAGCCACGCCGGAGCACACTGGAGAGCGGTGCGCAAGGCTAGCGCGCCGGAGTCCTGCAGGCTTCGGAGCTGGAACTAGGGGTCGGGCACTGTCCGTGGTGCTGAAGGGTGGGATTTAGAGAAATCGGACCGAAGCGGGTGTGAAGCTAAAGCAACCTCTATGGGCAATCCCTGCAGTCTCAGAGGAAAGCGGGAGAGAACCTCTTTGGAGGGCACGGAAGGCCGGCAGAGGGAACCTCTGTCTCTGGGGAGGGAATTAGGTTCCAAGAGCCAAAGACAAGAGAAGCAAGAGGTAGCCCAGGCCACACAGCAGCAAGAGGCCCTGCTCCTCAGCCGGACTGGAGGTGCAGCCTGCTCCTCCTTATCTCCCACTCCCACGCGGCCGCTCACTCCCGCGGCTAGCAGCCCCCTACTCGAGCCGGGCCTGGCCCGGAGGCGGCGGCGGCTGACCTGGATGGTCTGTCTGTTGTAGACTTTTACCACGTGGAAGTTAAAACTGTAGATCCCTTTGCGCGGGGCGATGAAAGTGCTGCGTTCCGAATCAAAGTTGTTGCCGATGTTCACTAGTACCTACAACGACAACGGGGGCGGAGGGGAGCGGGCGAGAGTCAATCCCAACTCCGCCAACGCGCCTCCGCAGAGACCTTGGGGATTGTGGGCGCCTACCTTCCGCCTCTCCCCACACCCCCTCCTGCCCGTCCGGTCTGCGCGCAGCGCTCACCTGGTCGAAGTAGATGATCATGGTGCGATTGCTCATCTCGGAGGGCTCGTGGTTGGTGCTTCTAATGGCAGAAAAGGCCACCTTGGCGCTGCCCGAGCGCACGGAGATGCCCAGCGCCGTGCCCGTGGGATCGGACGTGGGGTTGGAGTCGCACACCACCAGGCACTTGCCCTCCAGCACGATGGGTTCCGTCTCATTCTGCCCCCGGGCCGGGCCCGCCAGCCACACCGCCCCGAGCAGCAGTAGCTCCACGACGCCCAGCATCGCGGCGGCGGCGCCCTCCCCGCCCCCCTACCCCGGGGGCCGCCTGCGCCAGCCGCCCCCCCGCCCCAGCCCGGCTCTGGAGCCCCCTCCTCCGCTCCCTGCGCAGCTCCGCCGAAGCCGCTCTGGACACTCCTGCTCTTCCTTGCACTCCCAAACAGCCGTGCCCCCCCTCCCCGCGCGATGCTCCCGGAGCCCCGCCGGGGCCTCAGGGGAGCCGCGGCTGCCCAGCCGCACTTGGATGCATAGCCGCCGCCTCTCGGTCCCCGCTGCTTCCGCCGCCTCCTGCCCGCACCCCGCCGCTGGCACCGCCGCCGCCGCTCTGAATTATCGTTGCAGCCGGCGCTGCAGCCGGAGCGGCGGAGAGCGCGCGCCGGGCACAAAGGCGCGGACCGCGGCCTGGCCCCGCCCCCTCCGCTGCCCCGCCCGCCTCCCTCGGCAGCCCCGCCCCCGCCCGGCCGAGGCTCCGCCCCCCGGCCAATCCGGGAGCGCCGCGCTCCCCGCCGGGCCAATGGCGGCGTTGTCCGCGCGCGGCCACCTGACCCCGGGCGCCGTTGTTATTAGGCTGGGCGAGGCGGGCGGCGCGCGGCAGCGGGGCTGGGTTCTGGCTCGGAGACGACGGAGGGAGCGAGGCCGGCCGGGAGCGCGCGCGCGCCCCCGAAGCGTCCTCCGCGGCAGCTCGCTCTCTTGCCTGCTGTCTCCTGCCGCCACCGCCTTGTCCAACTCCCTCAGCCCTTCCGCCCGCCTCCCTCTTCCGTCTGCAGGTAGGAGGCGCGCGCGCGTCCTGAGCGGGGCGTAGAATCGCAGGGGACGATCGGCACCCGCAGTGAAGGCGCGAGGGGTGAGAGGGGAGCGCCCCCCAGCGGGCGCGGGCGCAAGGGGCAGCAGGCTGGTGGGCTGGTCGGGCTGCCTACTGCAGGGCGCGTGCATGCCCGGCGGGGCGGGGCGTGCGCGGTGGCCTCCGGAATTTGCACGTGCTGCCGACCAGGAGCGGCTGGCCCGGGACTCGAAGCCTGTGGTCTCCCAGCTCACCTGACCCGGCCCGTGGCCACGAAGATTGACACTGGACCCGCCGCCCTTGTATGGCACTCGAAGAGCCTGCTCTGCGGGCCATAGAGGTCAATCATGCATTCATTCATTCTTTCCTTAGTGCATTTATTAAGGCTGGATCACCGATCAGGTACCAGTGCCAGGCCCTGGGGCAGGCACACAGGGCGCGGTGGTGAGCAAGAGCAGAGGCCTTGCCCGATGCCCCCTGCAGGTCGGTGCTCCAGGCAGGAGCAAGCGTACTGGCGTGGAACACAGGCTTTTGCTGGACACTGTGTTCTCTTTCTGTAAAAGTGCATACTTGGCACCCTCCCTTTTTATGTACTGCGCACCTTTATGGCGAGGCTCCTGCACGGCGCCTGCGCATCATCGCCTTTAGTGCAGACCCAAAATCTCGTAATGTATAGGCGCCTTTTCAACAGTCATTTTGACCCTAAATGAACTTTCGAGTCTGGGGTTGACTTGGAACTTTACACACACACACACACACACACACACACACACACACACGGCCACACGTCTGAATGTGAAAATACAGCTTTGCTGAGAGGAAAGCTACGGAGAGGGAAGAGGCAGTCCAGGTGCGGGAAGACAGAGACCTGGAAGGGTGAGTGCAGGCAGCTCAGGGGGTGGAGGCAGGAGAGGCAAGTCCAGAGGCAGCTTGGGATGCTGCCCACCTGGGCACCTAGCGCTCTGGTCACGGCCGGGCGACCTTGAACCTGGGTGCCCAGCGGAGCCAGAGCAGTCGAGCAACTGGCAGTGGCCAGAGGCGAGCCTGGGGAGCTGGCGGGGGGGGGGGGGGGGGGGGGGGAGGGGGGGTGCGCAGGATGACTGTGCTGTCTCTGCCGCCCCGGGGCACGCTCTCCCCCAAGCCCAGAGGCCCACCCCGGAATTTCCAGCAGCCTGGCCTTCCAGCTCTCCTTCTCTGGGTGATACTGACAGGTCTCTAAAGAGTTACCTGGGGGCGGGGCGGAGGATGGAGGGAGGGGAGATACGGAGTATGTCTGACCCTACCTCCCTTCGGAGGCCTGCAGCGGTCCCTGGGTTCCATCGGGAGAAAGGGAAGGGGCAGGGCTCGGCATGAATTTTAAGTTAAGACAACAGGAGAATATGTTTCAACTCTCCTCTTTGAAAGCAAGCCGCCGCCAGCTCCATGACGCCTCCGGTGGGAGCATGAGCTAATTTAGGAGGTGAAGGCTCAATAATGAGACTGCACGCACCTGTCACCCCGAGGTCCCGGGAGAGATACCAGGTAGTGGGCACGTGCTCTCCGTCCCTGCACAGCCTGTCTTTGTTGCCAGTAGTTCTAGCGCTGCCCCCTGCTGGGGGAGGGCCGCTTTCCGGAGCCCCTGCAGGCCTGAGGCTGGGGGCCGGGGGTGACCAGCCCCTCCTCTGCTCTTCACGTGGGGCTCCGGAGGGCAGTGCCCACGCCTGACCTGCCGTGGGGATGTCAGCGTTCTTCACCCCGGATTCCAGTCTCGGCCTCGCTGCAGCCGGACCCGTCCTCCCGTGCTCTGCTTCCGTGTCCTGCAGGCGAGGTGACCTGGCTGGACTCGGTCTCCTCCTAGCCTCCCCACTCTGCCTCGTCCTTCTTTCCCCGGCTCAGTGGCAGCAGCTGAGCCCCCTAGGGACCCGCACGTCTAACTGGCCCACGGGCATCTCAGCCTGGGGTTTGAGCCATTGGCAGAGCGCCTCCTGTTTGAGATCCCTCCTCCCTGCCCCGGGCTCTTGGAAGAACCTTTTCGATTACCCTCCGGGGGGCCTGTCGCCAGGCACGGCCTTCTGGTCTGCCTGGACTCCCACGTGCTTTCATGGGGGGAGTGGGGGTGTCTAGTGGGCACCCTGAGGTCCATAGTCTCCACTTTCCTCCGCGGAGAGGAGGCTCCCGGCCACCACATTTCAGGCTGCTCACTCCCCTGGCACGCTCCATCGCTCTCCCCCGAAGGGAGGTGTGCACCCAGTAACGGAGGACTCCAGCTGCGTGTTGACCGCTGAACTCAGGGGTGCTCTCCCGAACTGAGGGGTGCCAGCGACATGAGGTGCACGAGGAGGAGCGCCCTCGGACACCCTAAAGGCAGGCCTGCTCATTTCAGCGTTGACATGTTGACTTGGGGTTCCTTCAGCTGCAGGTGGCCCGACCAGCTGAGACCGGCTTCCTGAGGCCTGCAGAGGGGCGGAGTCTTGCTGGGAAGGCATGGCCGAGGTTGCAGAGTCTGTGTCTCGGTTTTGGCTTTCTGTTCAAGCGAGTTGTTCGAGTTGTTGTTCCAGAAACGACAACCAGCTGACTCCTAGCGAGAAAACAAGAGCTTTATTCCCCCCCTCTGTATTGGCAGCAAAAGTCTCAGGGTGGCCCTAGCCGGTCTGGCTCCGTAGATAGAGCGTCAGCCCATGGACAGAAGGGTCCTGAGTTCGGTTCCGGTCAAGGGCACAGACCGGGGTTGCAGGCTCAGTCCTTGGCCTTGTTGGGGCATGTGCAGGAGGCGTCCAATCAACGTGTCTCTCTCTGGGTCTCTCCATCCCTTCCACTCTCTGTAAAGATCAATGGGAAGATATCTTTTGGTGAGGATTGAAAAGAAAAAGGTCTTAGGGTGCCTCTTCCAGGGCAGCCTGAGGCTCTTGTCCCTCTCCGAGCAGGCCCTACCCACTGGGCGTGGGTCCAGGCGTCTTCCTCTGGACAGGGGTCTGGTGCTGGCTGCACCCCGGCCAGACTTGGGGAGCCATCCTGAGGGACAGCAGAGAGGGGAAGGGGCAGGCAAGACCAGCACATCTGCTCTAGTCCTGCTCACACAGGTCACTGCGGAGGTCCCCCCTGACGGCTGGCGATGAAGGCCCACGCAGTTGCCAGAGCCACGGGGGTGTGTGTATCTGGATCTTCCAGCCGCATCCAGACCTCAGCCACCCATGAGGTCAGACGCTGGCCGCACTGCTGTCACCTAAGGGGTAGCTTCTCAGTCTGAATGCACTGCCCATGGTGGAACCACATATGTATAAACAATGAAGGAATTGTGACATTGTAGCATTCTATTCCAAATGCGTTCTTTACTTTGTAAAAACAATGAAAGAGGGCTTTTTTTTCTTTTTATTTCAATTGATTTTTTTTCTTCCTTCCTTCCTTCTCTCTCTCTCTCTCTCTCTCTCTCTCTCTCTCTCTCTCTCTCTCTCTCTCTCTCTCTCATTTTTTTCTTCCTTTTGCCCCTAGAAAGGTGAAACATTGTTTCTTTGTGACTAAGTGCCCCAGATTCCTCAGGGTTCATTGATTCATGGGAACAAGCGAAAATGTGAGAAAGTGAAAAACCCTGAGGATGGAGTGCGCCATTTCCGCAATGGAGACTTCCGGGTGTGCCTGGTGAAAGCTCCGGGCTCCTGAAGGACCGGGGAGTGATAAATCCGTCTGCCTGGCGCCCCGAGTGCCTTAGAGAGATTTCGGGAGCGACGAGATCGAAAATAATGCGTCTCTCCTGTCACTCTTACACCCTCTACGTGCGGTCTCAGTGCAGGCTTGTGTTTGATAAGCTCAAAGGTTCCCCCCCCCCCCCCATGCCTTTCCAATCTCCCAGCACAGGGCAGCTGGGGAAGCGGGAGTGACTTCTATTCATGGAAGCCCCACCCGCAGGCCCCGTCCCCTAGGGAAGGAGCAAGCATCCCTATTGTGGAAATGAGAGAACATTTTCGGGAAAGGGGGAATATTTTGTCCCTGGAGATGAAGCAAAATTGTTCTTTTATTAACTCAAAATGGATTCTCTAATGTTCATGCGCATCAAACAGTATTTCATCCCTTTTTAATCTTGGTTCAAAGCCCCAGACGGTACCATCCCTTAGTTTCCCATTCATTTGCTCCTAATTCGGGAGGGAGAGGCGGATCTGGTGCGAAGAGTGTTAAATTTAGGATTTCAAGGGCCAAGGTCATTTTAAATTAACACTTGGGTCTAGATGGTCACATCTGAGAATGATTCTAAGTTGTGCAAAGTACGAAATAATTTAACTCTCACCCAAACCTCATTGCTCCTGAAGGTATGTGTTTTTTCTACTCAGATTCATTTTCATACAACATCTTTTAAAATATAGTTCATTGATCTTTTTACAGAGAGAAAGGGAGAGGGATAGAGAGTTAGAAACATGGATGAGCTGCCTCCTACACGCCTCCCACTGGGGATGTGCCTGCAACCAAGGTACATGCCCTTGACCGGAATCGAATCTGAGATCCTTCCTTCTGCAGGCCGACGCTCTATCCACTGAGCCAAACCCGTTCGGGCCATGCAACATTTTTGCCCGTAAAGTGTTCAAAGAATGTTATGAAATTAACTTTGTCACGGGGCACTTTTACTAAAGACAGGAAAATGGGGGGTTACTTTTGAGTGAAGGCCTGGTTTGGGCAAACGTTTTAATTCTTCAAAAAAAATCTTGTTCTGTATATTCTTAATATCTCTAATTCTTCTGTGAACACCAAATGGAGCATGTCCTTCGCCTTGTGGTCGGCAAACTGCAGCTCGAGAGCCACATGCGGCTCTTTGGCCCCCTAAGTGTGGCTCTTCCACAAGACACCACAGCCTGGGCAAGTCTATTTTGAAGAAGTGGCGTTAGAAGAAGTCAAAGTGTAAAAAATGTGGCTCTCCAAAGACATTTCTGATAGGTATCCCCCCTCCCAACTGGTGGGCGGAGTTATGATGTAATTGACATCTGCCTCAGAGACATTGAGCCACCAATCAATCACATACCAGAGTGCCCTGTGTCCCACCCCTTCCCATTCCGCCCTGGGCCCAACCCCTGCCTTAAAAAGGGTGTCTCGGTGCGCCACGTGGCACCTTTTCTCCCGGACTGTTCTCCCAGGCAGTCCACGGTCCGGGAGGTGGTCCGGCTGGGTCCCCTTCTCCCCTCCCTTGGTTTCTCTGCCTTTACCCCGCACGTGAGCTCTTTCTCCCTTGGGAAGGGTCGCCTCAATAAAGTCTGTGTCCTGGTACCCTGCTCTCTCTCTCTCTCTCTCTCTCTCTCTCTCTCTCTCTCTCTCTGCTCCTTCTGTTTCATCTTTCGATTCCAATCGTTGTGCTGTTGAAATTTGGCTCTGTTGACTCATGAGCTTGCCGACCACTGGCTCAGACGACACGCAAAAACTGCACACATCGGCCTGCCGTGCAGGCTGAGGACAAACAGGTGCTGCAGCCTCAGCTTCAAGGGCGTTTGCTTTTTATCGGAGAAACGGGGAGTGTTGTCTCCCCGCCCCCTCCCCCAGGCGGCCCGTCTTCAGGGTTGCTGGGTGCTGCGGGCCAGGCTGGAGAGAGACCCAGGGGCGTTTCGGGGTGGGGTCCGGTGAAGCTGTTGGAAGCTCCCCACAGCACTGAGCTGCACCCCAGCTTGTGTGGAACCGGGAAGTCCAAAGAAGGGAGACGTCGAGTGGAACTTGAGGGGAAAACACAGAAAAGGTTTGGGGATTTTTTTTTTTTAATTTCCTAAGCGGGGAAAATCCCCCGATGACATTTTCTGGTAGAGGTTTTGGAGGATGGGGAGAGCTGCATGCTTGGTCTCGCCCCTGCCTCAGGCCTTGGGGACGGGGAGGTGCTGAGGATCCTGAGGCTCGCACTCCAGCCCCTGAGCAGCCACACCCACATTCTTGTTCTTACCCCTGGAGCCTGGTCCCTCTCTCCCCCCCTTCCCCCCGCACCCCACCCCTGCTCCTGGTTTGGCCAATGGAAAGCATGAGCGGGGCTCAGAGAGGGAGGAGAAGGGGTTGGGGTACGCCTTCCTGCCCTCAGTGCAGCTGGTGTGGAGCAGACTCCCTGACAAAGCTGGCAGTGGCCCCCACCCTCAGGACTGAAGCTGCCGCCGGAGACCCCTCCTCCCTAGGCTCCAGCTTTCACTCCAGTAACAGCCTTTCTTCCCTGTGCCCTCAGCTCCGTGGGAGGTTTGCTAACCACTGGGTCCTCAGCCTCTGGTGTGGACCCCTTCAACCTTGCCCACATCTCTGTCAGTTGTCCCTTCATTAGCATGTCTCCATTGGAGCTTCAATGTAAGCTTCTACTTTCTCCTGGTGTCTCAGTGATACACTATATCCATACACCATCTCCTCTTGGGGCCTCAGTGACACTGTATCCATACCCCATCTCCTCCCCGGTCTCAGTGATACACTGTATCCATACCCCATCTCCTCCGGGGCCAATATACTGTATCCATACCCCATCTCCTCCAGGGCCAATATACTATATCCATACCCCATCTCCTCCCAGGCCTCAATGATATACTGTATCTATACTCCATCTCCTCCCCGGGGTCTCAGTGATACACTGTATCCATATCCCATCTCCTCCGGGGCCGATACACTGTATCCATACACCCTCTCCTCCCGGATCTCAGTGATACACTGTATCTATACTCCATCTCCTCTCTGGGGTCTCAGTGATACACTGTATCCATACCCCATCTCCTCCCGGGTCTCAGTGATACACTGTATCCATACACCCTCTCCTCCCGGATCTCAGTGATACACTGTATCCATACCCCATCTCCTCCCGGATCTCAGTGATACACTGTATCTATACTCCATCTCCTCCCCGGTCTCAGTGATACACTGTATCCATACCCCATCTCCTCCCGGGTCTCAGTGATACACTGTATCCATACACCCTCTCCTCCCGGATCTCAGTGATACACTGTATCCATACACCCTCTCCTCCCGGATCTCAGTGATACACTGTATCTATACTCCATCTCCTCCCCGGTCTCAGTGATACACTGTATCCATACCCCATCTCCTCCCGGGTCTCAGTGATACACTGTATCCATACCCCATCTCCTCCCGGATCTCAGTGATACACTGTATCCATACACCCTCTCCTCCCGGATCTCAGTGATACACTGTATCTATACTCCATCTCCTCCCCGGTCTCAGTGATACACTGTATCCATACCCCATCTCCTCCCGGGTCTCAGTGATACACTGTATCCATACACCCTCTCCTCCCGGATCTCAGTGATACACTGTATCCATACCCCATCTCCTCCCGGGTCTCAGTGATACACTGTATCCATACCCCATCTCCTCCCGGGTCTCAGTGATACACTGTATCCATACACCCTCTCCTCCCGGATCTCAGTGATACACTGTATCCATACACCCTCTCCTCCCGGATCTCAGTGATACACTGTATCCATACCCCATCTCCTCCCGGGTCTCAGTGATACACTGTATCCATACACCCTCTCCTCCCGGATCTCAGTGATACACTGTATCCATACACCCTCTCCTCCCGGATCTCAGTGATACACTGTCTCTATACTCCATCTCCTCCCCGGTCTCAGTGATACACTGTATCCATACCCCATCTCCTCCTGAGCCGATACACTGTATCCATACCCTATCTCCTCCAGGGCCGATACACTGTATCCATACCCCATCTCCTCCAGGGCCGATACACTGTATCCATACCCCATCTCCTCCAGGGCCGATACACTGTATCCATACCCCATCTCCTCCAGGGTCGATACACTGTATCCATACCCCATCTCCTCCAGGGCCGATACACTGTATCCATACCCCATCTCCTCCAGGGCCGATACACTGTATCCATACCCCATCTCCTCCAGGGCCGATACACTGTATCCATACCCCATCTCCTCCAGGGCCGATACACTGTATCCATACCCCATCTCCTCCCGGGTCTCAGTGATACACTGTATCCATACCCCATCTCCTCCCGGGTCTCAGTGATACACTGTATCCATACCCCATCTCCTCCAGGGCCGATACACTGTATCCATACCCCATCTTCTCCCAGAGCCTCAGTGACACATTGTATCCATACACCATCTCGCTTCCCCTTCGGAACCTGAGGACCTGAGGACTCGATACATGTATCCTCTGTGGAACCGGAAATTGTTTAATCACTGGTGCCACCACAGGGGAAAACATCCCTGTGAATTAAACCCCCACTCATTACAAATTCAGATGAGCTGCATGACATTGCCCAAGCTGTGCTATTTCAGAGAGAACCGTTCATTGTTAGCTTTAAAAATTAAGTACCCATAAGTGTAATTATGCTGCTTTCTGAATATTGAAGTGAAAATATTAAAGAAGCATTTTTTTTTTAAGTAGCAAATGTTACATCTCCAATAAGTTCCACCCTCTATGTTGGCAGTACAAGGACATGTTAATGCCTTGAGAAAACACAATATTATTTTGTGAACTCACAAAGCTATTTTGAGTCGTTGTTTTTCAATAGGAAAACCTTACCAGAATGCGGTGTTATGGTTGGAAAAGCAGGACAATTACTGCTACTCAGTTTTTAAGCTTGCAGACTTCTATCTGTGCATGTTCTCAACAAATAAGGATTTCATTGTTATTCTATAAAATAGGTTATGTTTCAGACTAAATTGCAGATCAAAAGCAAGTCATAATGAAGTATGTTTCAACAGAGAGGTAGTTAGGATGGGATCCTCTTTGGCCATCCGTTCAGGTTAACTCGCCCTTTCGCGCCTCCCAAAGCAGGACTAAAGGCTGGTTAGGAAACAGAGCGAGTAGAAAGTAAGCGTTGACAAGTAGGCTGTCCGCCCACAGCAGCCACCGTCCCAACTCATTGGCCCACACAGTCATGACAGCCAGAGTCTCTTCCTGCTGAAACACCCTTAAAGAGATACCCCACACCTTGGGAATTGGCTACTTAAAAAAAAATGTATTCTATTGATTTTTTTTTTTACAGAGAGGAAAGGAGAGGGATAGAGAGTTAGACACATTGATCAGCTGCCTCCTGCACACCCCCTACCGGGGATGTGCCCAAAACCAAGGTACATGACCTTGACCAGAATCAAACCTGGGACCCTTGAGTCTGTAGGTCAATGCTCTAGCCACTGAACCAAACCAGTTAGGGCTGGCTACTTTTTTTTAATGACATGAAAAAAGTTTTATTTCTACCTTGGGATTTAATCAGAAAAATGGTCAAATTATTACTTTTATTTTTCATGTTTAATTTCACTTCTTTCTTTCTTTTTTTTAAATAAATATTCAGGGAGGAAGGGAGAGGGAGATAGAAACATCAATGATGAGAGAGAATCGTGGACCGGCTGCCTCCTTCACTTCCCCTCCTGGGGATGGAGCCCACAACCCGGGCCTGTGCCCTGACCCGGAATTGAACCCTGACTTCCTGGTTCCTGGGTCAGCGCTCAACCCCTGAGCCTCGCTGGAGAGCACAGCCTGTGGGAGGTGATGGGGGGGGAGGGGGGGAGAGGGTGTGCCCTCCGCGTTCCCAGAAACGGAGGGAGCGCTCTGGAGCGCCCAGAACAATGTCCAGCAGCTCCTGGGCGAGTGAGCCAGGTACACAGCGTGCTCTCCGAGGGGGGCGAGGGGCTGCGTGAGGCTGTGGACGGGCCCTCCTCCATTCAGGAGCAACAGCTTCCAGGCTTGGAGCATGGGGCTCAGGGAGCAGCTACAAGGGGGAGGGGGTGTCCTGGGCACCTGGCAAAGCTCCGCCCTGAGCAGCCGGGGCTGGGCTGGCTGGCAGACCAACTCTGGGGACCAGGGGTGACTGCTGCAGTGGGTTCCTTTGTTCCCCTAGCACTGTTGCTAGTCAGGTCTACTTTTCTTTTCTTTCTTTCTTTCTTTTTTTTTTTTTAAACTAGAAACCGAAGTTCTTTGACTCTTCGCACTCGTTCTAAATGAGAACGTTTGTTTCTGTGCAAGGAGAGGAGGAAAACGGGGGCTCTTACTGATACGTCCGTTGTCCGCTGAACGGTTTCCATTGAAACGACTTTCCCACGCATTTGAGACGGTTCCCCCGTGAACGGCCTTTGGAGTCGCTCGGCATTAAACGGAAGGAAGCCGGAGGCACCGTGCGTGCGCACAGAAGTTACAAAATGTCTGGAACCTTCCAGAGAGGGCGGGAGGGAGGGGGGCGGGGTGTCAGCCCAGTGGTTGGTTTTGTCTCTGATTAGGATTTTTTAACCTTCTTGATAGTTTTGGGGTCCCCTGCTCCCTAACTTCCACCACTATATTTTAATACAGTTTTTTAAAATGCCTGCAAGAGAATTTCCTCTTAACAATAGTAAAACCCACAATAGAGGGGGAAAGGGAGCGTGTGTAACACTTTCAAATGAAAAGGTGGTTTGTTATTTTTTAAAAGAGAAAGTAACTAAACTCCACCTACACCCACTGGGACCGAGGAGGCGTTTCCCTCGCCCTTAGCCCTTCAGACGCGAGGGAAGGGCTGGTAGGCACCCCACACCCCCCACCCCCGCCCCAAGCTGTGGTTTGTGCTCTTCAATAAATCACCCGCAATCAGGAGCGGAATTCTTTTCCTCCCCGATGACACGCCCCTTTCCAAAGGGGCTCTCTCCTGTGGACCTCTGGCATCTAGGGGAGTCAGGGTAACCCCTGTCGTGCGCACGGCTCTACTCCGAACCCCCCTTTGTGGGGCGGGCCCAAGGTCACCCCGGAAGAAAAGCACCCTCTTAATCCCATTAGGAAAGCTGTCTATTTGGTTGAAAAGGCCCTCAGGACAGAAGCGAGGGGAGTGTCTGACAATGGGCCACACAGAACAATAGCCCGCACTGCGAGCAGAGGGCCAGTCTATTGAAAACCCAGCCCCCTGCTCGCAGGCAGATGCCCCCAGCCACATCCACAGGGGGATCTGGGCGTTGTAACACCGAGTCTGGGGGTGTCAGAGGGCAGGCTGATGGAGGCAGGTGACTGGCCTCGGGTCCTCCGGCCTGCAGGGGTGGGGCTGTTTTCTGGCCTCAGCTCCGTTCCCCTGGGACAGCGCTCCCTGGCGGTGGTGTGGTGCTTCTGGCGAGGCGTTCGCTCTGATGAACTCTAGGAAACCACCTTGCTCCTGTGAAGCATGAGGGTTCGTCTGTACATTTTCAAAGATGAAGGGCCTCTCTCCCTGTTCTCTCCTTGCTCCTCAGTGGCCTGAAACAGCGTTCCACGTACACCGAGTGGACAGATGATGATGATCTCTGAACGCATGATAATCTGGCCACTCAGTCTGTGTGTGTGTGTGTGTGTGTGTGTGTGTGTGTATTAGAGGCCCGGTGCATGAATTCGTGAATGGGTGGGTGAGTGGGGTCCGGCCAGCCTGACCAGAGGGAAGGGACATGGGTGGTTGGCCGGCCGGCCTTGCTGGTCGAACTCCTGGTGGAGGGGAGAATTTGCATATTAGCCTTCTATTATACAGGACAGACACTGAGTAGCCAGATGAGGATGATCTCTGAATGCATGATAATCTGGCCACTCAGTCTGTATATATGTGTGTGTGTGTGTGTGTGTGTGTGTGTGTGTGTGTATTAGAGGCCCCATGTATGAATTCGTGCATGGGTTCGGGGTCCAGCCAGCCTGGCCAGGGGGAGGGGACATGAGCAACCTGTTGGCCGACCGGCCTGCTGGTCGAACTCCTGGTCGAGGGAACGATTTGCATATTAGCCTTCTATTATACAGGACAGACACTGAGTGACCGGATTATTATGCATTCAGAGATCATCATCATCTGGCCACTCTGTTTATATTCCTCCGGGAAGCAGTACCGGCGCTCACTTCGGCTTTGGCTTTTCCGTACCTTTCAACGATGCTTACCGCTGTTCGCATGACAACAACGATCCCTCCCCTCTCCAAACACCATGACAAAGATGCGCAGAGGAGAGAGGCGAGTGCGAAGGACACAGCTCCCAGCACCCACACAGGGGTCCCGCTGGGAGGAGGAGGAGGCGGGTGGGCGGCTATGGTACTTGCTCGTGTCTAGGCTTCAGCCTTTGACCGGGTGACGATAAACCACACAGGCCTTAAGCCTGGCCACACCACAGTGAAAGGGTATTTATTTTTTACTTTTCACATCATCCAATTAAAAAAAAAAATTCCAGGAAGGATGCTTACTCTGTAGCAGCTGACCCACGGTTGACCAGTCTGTCCCCTCGACAACTCTGTCGACGACTCGCTGAGGGTTGGAGCGTGCGGACTGTACCCGCCGCTCCCCCCTGGTGGGGAGGCTGGGGCTTAATGACCCGTGAGTTTATGGGTGTCCCGTTCACGTTCCCCAGTCATTGGGAAGATTTAAGTTTCAAATGTTTAAAAATATATATTTTATTGATTTTTTACAGAGAGGAAGGGAGAGGGATAGAGAGTCAGAAACAGCGATGAGAGAGAAACATCCATCAGCTGCCTCCTGCACACCTCCTACTGGGGATGTGCCCACAGCCAAGGTACATGCCCCTGACCAGAATCGAACCTGGGACCTTTCAGTCCGCAGGCCGACGCTCTATCCACTGAACCAAACCAGTTTCGGCTTAAGTTTCAAATCTTTAAAAATCTTGTTTTATTGAGATATGTTATGGATGTTTTTTTCTTATCACTTAACGGGAGGTCCTTGACTCTATTGCCCCTGCCCACCCCACTTCCATCCTCCCTCCCTCCCTCCTCCCCCATCCCTCACCTCCCCTTCCCGGGGTTCTGTTTGCCACTGCAAGCTGATTGGCTGCTTGGAGTGTCTATACCCCTTTTCTCCCTCAACCCCCCCCTCCCCCTCAGCTTCCTCCTGCAAATACAGCACATCCCCTGAGCTTCCAGACACGGTAGGCGTGGCCTTGCCTCACGTGTCCTGTCCATGTTAGCCGCTCGCCAAGTGTCATGTGACCCTGGATTATCCAGGCGTGGAAGCCCCTCCAAGATCATGCTCTGGGTAGAGACACCCAGACACCCAGACTTTTAACCTGGTGGCCTTACTAAGTATTGAAACCGACTTCATGAGCTTGAGATGCGTGAGGTTTTGCTGAAGATTTTGTTTCGCTCTCGTTTTTTCTCCCTCCTAAAACGCATCTGCCTAATTTTCATAAGACGTTAGAACCCCGGCATGCGTGAGCCTGAGGGGAGAGCGTAAGTAGACATTTTTTAAAATGCATTTTTTTAACATTGATTTTTAGAGAGCGGGGAAAGGAGAAGGAGAGATAGAAACTTCGATGAGAGAGAAGCATGGATCGGCTGCCTCCTGCACCCCTACTGCTGGGGATCGAGCTTGCAACCCGGGCCTGTGCCCCGACCGGGAATCGAACCGTAACCTCCTGGTTCCTGGCATGGCACTCAATCACGGAACCACACCAATGGGGCTACAAGTAGACATTGTTTTGTGTGTGCGTGCGTGTTTTAATACATTTTATTGTTTTTTTTACCGAGAAGAAGGGAGAGGGATAGAGAGTTAGAAACATCGATGAGAGAGAAACATCCATCAGCAGCCTCCTGCACCTCCCTCCCCCACTGGGGATGTGCCTGCAACCAAGGTATGTGCCCTTGACCGGTATCAAACCCGGGACCCTTTAGTCCACAGGCCGACGCTCCGTCCACTGAGCCAAACTGGTTTTGGCCAAGTAGACATTCTTTAACCCCCAAGTTAGTGTGGCCACGTTTGTGTATTTGGTTTATGATTTTTTTCTAACGTTTTAATTTATAATACTGATTTGGCTACCAAGTCCCATCTTCTTTGGCTGGAGACTCTATAAACCAGGAGAGTGGTCAGCCTGCGTGTAGCCGCCTGGAGAAGGGAAAGAACGGCAACAGCGTCTCCAACCCCAACTTCAAACCAGAGGGTTCGGTCGGTCGTGGGAGAGGCCTAGATCATGCCCCGTCTCTCCCCCGGCTCTCTCCACCCAGCAAAGCCGTTTCCTCTCTGAGTTCTATGCCGACGGGCTGCGTGCTGGGAGCTGAGGTTTCCGCAGACAGACTCAGAGAACCGGCACCTTTGCCCCGCCGTCAGCGTGCCGGTGTCGGTCGCTTTACCAAGGGGACGTTGCCGAGCAGAACAAATCCGGACCTGGCGATTCGAATACCACGCAAAGCAAACATTTAACCCAATAACTGGACTCGATGTGAGGCCTCAGGAGACGCTTTTTAATAACAGGGTTAGCCCGCTGCACCTGGACCTCAGAGAGAGAGGCAAGTCGGGTTCCTGGCCGCCTGCCCCCGGCCTGCGCCCTCTGACCCCCGCCCTCTGCAGGGGCCGGGGGGATGGCAGTGGCCACGCGTGGATTTCCAACGCCCTGAGCACCATGTGACGTGCCGTGTTTTGCAGGCAGGTGCGTGCCTCCCCCCCGCGCCCCCGCCCTCCTCCAAGGGGGTCCAGGCCACATTGTACCCTGAGGTGAGAAACGCGGCCGTTGGTGTGGAGAGAATTTAAACAGCTTGCATGGAGCCCGCAGTGTATGCCCGGCCGGCCTGGATCCGGGGTTGAGCGTCGGCCCATGACCCAGGAGGTCACGTCTTTGATTCCCAATCGGGGCACAGGCCCGGGTTGCAGGCTCCGTCCCCAGTGCGGGGCGTGCAGGAGGCCGCCGATTCGTGATTCTCTCTCGTCGCTGACGTTTTATCTCTCTCTCCCTCTTCCTTCCCCTCTGACATCAATAAAAACATGTAAAGCTACATAAATAAAGCTGCAGTAGACCCATCCCACAGCCGGTAGAACAGTCCGTGAAGAGGAGGGAGATCCTTAAGCTAAGCAGGGCCGGTGGGTAGCTTCTCCGTCCACGCCAAGCCTGCGCTGCACTGAATTCCTGTGTCGGGAGGAAACCTTGCCTGGGACCTGCCCTGCGCTCTGGCTGCAGCTTCAAGACCATCTTGCCCGCGCCCCCCGCCCCCCCCCCCCCCCCACACACACTCTGCACACCCAGCAGGATGGCAGCCCCTCGCTGGTGTCTCTTGAAATGTGTCTCGAGCCCCTGCCTTCCCTCTCGATCCTCAGCCCTGTGGCTCCTGCTGTGGTCACAGCCTCTCACAGTCCCCTCCGGCCGCCTGCTCCTGTCCTCCCCCTCGTCCCCTCTGCATCGTCTCCCAGGCCCGGCAGGGAATGCGGTGCACACAGCGCACAGCTGGTCCGTGGCTCATGTTCCCAGCTGCACCCCCTTTTCCCTAACCTCCCCCCCCCCCCAGGTGACCCTCTGCTCATCTCCTCTCCATCCCCTCTGAGCGCAGCTTCATTCCCCGGTCGCCCCAGTGGTTTCAGGCTGCCATCCTTACCTGCGGGGCCTCCAGCAGGGACCCCCCACAAGACCCTCACCGAGAGGACCCCGTGGCCGTTTCCCTGGCTCCTCGCAGTAATTAATGTCAAAAGCTGCTCCTGCTGGGCGGCTGGAGAAGCTCGAGAAGCGGGGATTTCGAGGGCGGGGCGTGCGGCCACCGCAGGGGCAGTGCGGGGCCGGGACTGGAGAGGAGAGCCAGGGGCAGTCACCAGACCTGGAGAGTGACTGGCCAGCCCGGGGCCAGCCCTCGGAGCGGGGACAGGAGGCGTACGTGCTTGGCCTCTCCCGTTGGCCCTGGCCCGGACCCAGGGCTGGGGAGCCCCCAGCTGGTCTCATTCGTCAGCTCGTGGGGCGCAGAGCATGCTGGAGGGGGCCGTGGATTGGGGAGGACGGAGAGCGGGCCTGCAGCGCACGAGGCGCGGGCAGACGGAACGCCCCCGCCCGCCTATGGGCTGTCACTGCCCGTGCTGAGTGCCCGCCCCCGACCAGTGTCTCCAAGTGCCCTCCCCGCTGAGCAAACGGGACCCCGCGGCCCCTCGTTGGCCGCTTAGCTCACCCGACTGCCCGGCTTGGCTACCTGTACCACTTGGGGCGAGCAGGTGTGCCCCCGCCCCCGGCCATTCTGTCCCCACAGACTTGGGGGGAAGGGCGGCTAACGCGGCCTGCCCAGCCCGTCAGACGGCGTCCTGTCCTGTCTGTGCGCTCAGCCCCGAGGTTCCCGCCGCTCCCCTCCCGCTCCCCGGCCACACCCGGCCACACTGCCTCTGGCTCTGCAGGTGCACACACTGGCGTTTCAGTGAGCCCTGCCAGTGCCGGCAGGGAGCGGCCCCGGGCTCCTGCCGGTAACCCTAGCCCATGGTGGAACCTGGGCAGAGCTATCTCCAGGGGTAGAACACGGGGCCAGCCCGCCATCACCGAGAAGGTGCGGCTGGAAGCTCCGGGGTTCGGGTACGGGAAGAGGATTCATTCTCTCCCCTCCAGAGGTCACAGGAACAGAATCCTTCTTTTCAGCGCCCACGCTAGAGGCACACACAGAGTGTGCCTCCCCTTCCTCTGCCACCCCTGTTCCCCCCAACTTGTCTCCCCAGCCCGTTCCCTACCCCACCCCCACCCCACCCCATCCCCCCAACCTTGTCCCATTGTCCTCCTATTCATCCCCCACCCTTGTCCCCACCCCTGTCCCCACCACCCCTGTCTACCCCATCCCTCATCCCTTCCCCCTTCCCGTCGCCCCAACCTTGTCCCCCCACCCTCGTCCCCCACCCATGTCTTCTCCCCACGAGGTCCCCACTCTGCCCCCCCACCTTATACCCCCAATCTTTTCCCCCCACCCCTGTCTCCCCCCGCCCCCACCCCTGTCTCCCCACGCTGTATCCCTCCCCAATCCCGTTAGGACAAGAGAGGGCCTCCCAGGTGCTGCTGAGAACGGGTTTTGGGGTGGCGCTGAGTCTGCTGGTCTCTGGCCCCAGGCAGCGGGGTCTCTGGCCCCAGGCAGTGGGTCTCGGGCGCAGGCAGTGGGGTCTCGGGCTCTGGGGGAGCCCACAGCAGTGCATGGCTGGGCCCCAGCCACGTCACGAGCGGCCACAGCCAGGGCCGCCTGAGCCCCGCCCTCCCAGGCCTGACCTGAGTGCTCAGCCCACCTTCCGGACTCCTGGCTTTCTCCCCAAAACACGATCTGCCTCTCCCTGTGCTTGGCGGTTCAGTGAGGACTTTACTGCCGCGGATACGCAAATCCCCGGGTGCGATCCTTGGCCTCTGCAGACTGCAGATGCCCCGAGCCTGTGCTTGCCAGGGCAGGGTGAGCGTGCTTTGGCGATGAAGTATGTGCTGCCTCGGGGGGAGAGGGGGGCCTGGGCTGGGAGCCTCTAGCCTCACGTGGCCCCCCAGCATCTGAGAGGCGCCTCGTGTGGCTGAGGAACTAAGTGTGTGTTTGCTTGTGTCAGTCCTCCCGGCTGGAGGGTATTGACTTCTAGAGACAGCGGAGGCGGGGGGAGAGAGAGGGAGAGAGAAACACCGATGTGAGAGACACGCATGCATCGGTTGCCTCTCGCACACAACCCAGCCGGGGCCAAGGATCACACTTGCAACCCAGGTAGGTACCCTTGACCGGGAATCGAACCCTCGACCCTTCGGTTCCCGGCCAAGGCTCACAACATAAACGAGCGCTGAGCCCGCCAGCTGGGCGTCCGTCCGCCGTTAAATTGGCCGTTCACGCTCTTTTCCTCCCGAGGTGTGGGTCTTGCTGATCGGCGGGGGCTCCTCATCACTTCTGGTGGACGCTGGTCCGGGTGCCAGATCTCTTTCCACTGCCCGCTCCCCGTTCGCATCGTGTCCCTCAGCCTTTCCTGATTTATCTCGCCCGACATGGGCTCTGACTCTTAGACTCCGGCAGTGGCTTTCATCCCAGCTGGTGACAGATCGCACTGCCCCTGTCTGGGTGAATTCTGGGGAAAGAGATCAGAGCGGATGGAGCGGGCGTGGGGATTTATGGGCCTGTGGTCATCTCCGGGGGAGAAACACTTTCTCCGGCGCCTCTGTAGCGTGTTCCCGAAGGAAGGATGTTCATTTTTGGGCGGCGGGGAAGTGCGGTGGGGGCAGTAACGATTTTTCGGCATTTGACGGTAACACACCGACCGTGGCCCAATCCTGGCCGCAGACGTTAAAGCGGGAATTGACCCTGCCGTCTCCTGTAGACGCTTCCGGAGTGTTCAGTCCGGGCTCTTTTCCTCCGCTTCTTCTCCCTGCAGGCACCCGCCCCTATCGCGGTGCGGAAGGTGATGTCGGATGTTTAAAAAGTATGTAACAGAACCCTAGCCCTAACACTAGCCCTAACCCTAAACCTAGCCTTAGCCTTAGCCCTAACACTAACCCTACTCCTACTCCTAACCCTAGCCCTAACCATAACCATAACCATAACCATAACCATAACCATAACCCTGGCCCTAACCCTAACCCTAACCCTAGCCCTAACCCTAACCCTAACCCTAACCCTAATGCTAGCCCTAACCCTAACCCTAACCTCTAACCCCTAACCCTAGCCCTAACCCTAACCTTGACCCTAGCCTTAACACTAGCCCTAACCCTAACCCTAGCCTTAGCCTTAGCCTTAGCCCTAACACTAATCCTACCCCTAGCCCTAACCCTAACCCTAACCCTGACTCTAACCCTAACCTCTAACCCCTAACCCTAACCCTATTCCTAACCCTAACCTTAACCCTAGCCCTAGCCTTAATCCTCACCCTAGCCCTAATGCTAGCCCTTTCCTAACCCTAACCTTAAAAAAAAATAAAAAAATAAAAATGATGTCACGTGACATCTCTCTTCAGACAGGTCCTAGCCGCCAGGAGCCGGCTGCCAGCCCTGAGTCCCGGCTCTGCCTGGTAACGGAGAGCCTGAGGCCCGCCACGGTCTCTGCGCCTCCGTGTCCGCATCTGTGAAACGGGGCGGTAAGGGTACGGTCACGGTGCCCGGGGGACCCGAGTGGAAGCCCGTCAGAGCCCCCGAGGACAGTGCCGGGTGCAGAGGGGGCGCCCGGAGACGCCGCAGCCATCGTCCCTCGCGGGTTTCCAGGGCCTCGCGAGGGAGGGAAAACGTGTCCGCCAGCCCAGCCCTCGTGGCTCCGGGGCTGAGCATCGACCCACCAGCCAGGAGGTCCCGGCTCGAGTCCCCGGGCTCGGCCCAGCCCCAGGTTTCTGGGCTTGGTGCCCAGCAGGGGCCTGCGTGCAGGAGGCAGCCCATCAGAGATTCTCTCATCATGGATGTTTCTCCCGCTCCCTCCCCCTCCCTTGCTCTGAAATCAATAAAAATATGTTTTTTAAAAAGTGTACACAGCCCTGGCTGGTTTGGCTCAGTGGATAGAGCATCGGGCCTGCGGACTGAAGGGTCCCGGGTTCGATTCCGGTCCAGGGCAGGTACCTCTGTTTCAGGCTTTCCCCGGCCCAGGCCCTGGTCGAGGCACCTGCAGGAGGCCACCCAACTGCGTGTCTCTCACACGGATGTTTCTCTCTGTCTTCCCCTCGCCCTCCCGCTCCTTCTTATCAATGGGAAACACCCTCGGGCGAGGATGAAAATGCTTTTATTTCTGCGACGCACGCCCCCCTCTTTCCTCGGGAAAGCTTCTCGAAGCCAGCCGCCCCCCTGCCGCCCCCCCCAGCTCCTCCAGCCCAGAGCGACCCTGGCCGAGAGCCAGAGTGTTTACCAAGCACCGGCCGCCTCGCTAAAAGCCATCTCGGTGTTGTTCTCGCCATTGCACGCGGATAACTGCTCTCACCTGCGCCCCCACCCCCGCAGAACCCCGCCTGCCTGACTTCGGCTGGGGAACACAGCTCCCCACATGGTTCGTTTGCCGAGAAAAATGGGTCTGTGGGCAGGCCGTGGGGTCAGCCTGCTGGGGGGTCAGGCTGCTGGGGGGTCAGGTTGCTGGGGGGTCAGCCTGCTGGAGGGTCAGCCTGCTGGGGGAGGGGTTAGCCTGCTGGGGGAGGGGTTAGCCTGCTGGGGGGGGGTCAGCCTGCTGGGGGAGGGGTTAGCCTGCTGGGGGGTCAGCCTGCTGGAGGGTCAGGCTGCTGGGGGGGTCAGGCTGCTGGGGGGGGTCAGCCTACTGGGGAGGTCAACCTGCTGGGTGGGGTCAGCCTGCTGGGGGGTCAGGCTGCTGGAGGGTCAGCCTGCTGGGTGGGGTCAGCCTGTTGGGAGGTCAGCCTGCTGGGGGGGGTCAGCCTGCTGGGGGGGTCAGGCTACTGGAGGGCAATCAGGCTGCTGGGGGGGATCAGCCCACCGCGGGGGGTCAGGCTGCTGGGGGGGATCAGGCTGCTGGGGGAGTGGTCTGCCTACTGCAGAGGGTCAGGCTGCTGGGGGAGTGGTCTGCCTACTGCAGAGGGTCAGGCTGCTGGGGGAGTGGTCTGCCTACTGCAGAGGGTCAGGCTGCTGGGGGGGGGGGGTCAGCCCACTGCGGGAGTCAGCCCGCTGTGGTGGCAACAGGCTGTTTTCGGTGCCACGTCTCTTTTGTGTTGGCTGTTGTCCTTGCCAGCCGGGCACCATCTATGCCTTGCCAGCCTTGAACGAACAGGGAGTCCCTCCCACCCCCAGGTCTAAAGGGGCTGGTGAGAGGCACCTCCCACGGCGAGACTCACCCCGCACCGAGGCCTCACCCGCACCGAGGCCTCTTTGTTAATCTTCCCAGAATAAGGCCCTTGTCTGTCGCAAGAAAGCAGTCATTAATTTTTCATAAGAGCAGCAAAGTTGTGAATAGCCAGGGACCTCTTGAATAGAGAGCTTAGCGGCAGAGGGAGAGAGGGAGAGAGAGGCGGGGGGGGGGGGGGGAGAGAGAGAGACAGAGAGAGACCGAGCGAGAGAGAGAGAGAGAGAGAGAGAGAGAGAGAGAGAGAGAGACAGAGAGAGAGCTGGCAGGGCGGAGAGCCGCTCTTTCTTACACCGTTGGCCGCCCCCCCCCCCCTCCAGGAAGAAGGCGGGAGCCATCTGAGAGCCAGCCTCCCCGCCCCGCACATCACAGAGTCCTTAATCCTGACCCGGGCTCGCTGTGTGGGAAAGGGATGACCTTCGGCTCTGCCCTCCGCCAACGGGCGGCTCCTCGAACCCAGGCAGAGGCCGTGTGCCCGCTCCCTCCCCCATCCCCGCGTCCGCCTGCTCCCCAGAGTGGCGTTCGCGCTCTCTCGCTGCTCGGGTATAAATAAATATCGGAGCAGGAAGGCCGGGCGAACCCTACGAGGAATAATAAACCAAAATAATACGGCACTGATTTCGTCCCGGGCGTCCACACGCGTCTTTATGGCGGCGGATGTTTATGGCTTCTCCGCTTAAGTGACATGAATCCCGGGCAATTAGCGAGGATGTGGATGTCGGGGCGTTTAGGGAGAGGGCCTGCTTCTGACGGCTCCGGCTTCCCGGCTGCATGTCCCCGAAAGGCACCTGGGACCCGGACTCCCCCCGCCCCCCTGCTCTGTTTTACAATATTAGCACCAGGAGGCCGCATTCGGGGACTTCATTCTGGCCGCCGAAGTGCTGTGTGTGGATGTAACCATTTAATCAAGAAGCAAAGGAAGAGTCTTTGACGTGCCTGTGTGTCTGTTTAGGGGTTCCTCCCACCACAGGGATCGGAGACGCCGGGTCTGGTCCAGCTGTGGGGTCCTCGCCTTTGTCCCAGCGAGGGCTGGAGTGAGGCCCCAGGAGCCGGTGCCCCGTGGACGGCTGCCCCAGGCCTTGCAGTATGAAGCAGACCCCCCCACTCGGAGGCTGACTGCTCTGCCCCCCTCTCCACCTGCTTAGGGCCTCACTGTTATTTTAGGGGGGGCGGGGGGATATTATCTAAATGACTCAGGTTATATGTAAACATCAACTCCTTGGAACGTTAGCTCCGCCGGCGGGCAGGGCGCAGGGGCTGAGCGTCGACCTAGGAACCGGAGGTCACGGTTCGATTCCCGGTCAGGGCACAGGCCCGGGGTGCAGGCTCCATCCCCGGGGGTGGGGGGCGTGCAGGAGGCAGCCGGTCCACGGTTCTGTCCTCACGACGGTTCTGTCCTCACGACGGTTCTGTCGGGATTAACAATGACATTTCACGAGGAAAGCACGTCCTCAGACACAGAAGCGCGTGGTTTCGGTGGTTGGAGGGCAGCCGCCTCTCGTGGCTGATGAGACGCATGTGCACTGGTTACAGGCCTGCCCCCCTCCGGTCTGCTTACTCAGACCTCACCCTCTCTCTACTGGGTTATGCGCCTTACGGATCTGAGGAGGGGAGTGTGTGTGTGCGGGTGCGTATGTGTGTGTGTGTGTGTGTGTGTGTCTGCCTGTCTGTCTGTGTATGTGTGATGTGTATATATGTGTATGTATGTGTAGTGTATGTGCTGTGTATATATGTGTATATGAGCATCGCTTTGTATGTGTATGTGGTGTGTAGTGTGTAGTGTATATGTGTATGGTATTGTGTGGTATGTGTGTGGTATGTGTGTGGTATGTGTGTGGTGTGTGTGTATGGTGTGTGTCTGTGGGTGGGTGTGGTATGTGTAGTGTGTTGTGTGTGTGGTATGTGTATGGCATGTATGTGTGAGTGTGGGGTGTGTGTGTGTGGTATGTGGAGGTGTGTGTCAGTGTGTGTGTGTATGTGTGGTGTGTGTGTGTGTGTGGTGTGTGTGTGTATGTGCATGTGTCTGTGTGTGTGGTGGGGTGGTGTGTAGTGTGTGTGTGGGGGGGTGTGTTGTGTGTGTATGTGTGAGTGTGAGTGTGTGTGTGTATGTGCATGTGTCTGTGTGTGTGTCTGTGGGTGGGTGTGCTATGTGTAGTGTGTGTAGTGACCGGTAATTCTGTGACTGGCAGATAAGTTGCAATCCCGCAGGCCATGCCCCCGTCTGTTATAATTTTACGTGGAATCTCGTTGTCACCGTTGTTTCTGACCTGGGATTATTCTGCCCAGTCGTCTTCCCCGCCCCAAATCGCCTGTCGTCACGCCATAGTCCTCGCCCCGCGCCCACCGCCACGTCCGGCCCGGCGGGGTTTGGGGCCTGACCTCTGTGGCGACCTCCCAGCCGCCACTCAGGCCGGTTGGCAGCGGCAACACGGCTGGGAGCTCCTCCCCTCGCTCCCCGCCGAGGGCGTGAGCTGGCGGGGCCGTCGGCGTGCGGCTCTGCGGGGGCTGTTTGTCAGGGTAACTGGAGGGAAGCCGCCAGCTCAGCAGTCCACCTGCCGTCCACGTCTCGGAACCTGCGGCCTCGGCTCCCAGGGCTGCGCCAGGCTGCACGGCGCACTCCGGTGGGGCTGGCTCACTGCCGACACGCTAACCGGGAGATTATTAAAAAGAGGAGCTGACTCCACTTCTGGTGCAGGAGGCTCGGCTGCCGTATCCGGCCTGGAGGGAAGCAGTCGGGCCCCGGCGTCCCCCTGCCTCAGTGACTTAGAAACTGCCTTTGCAAGCGTTGTCATAACAGCTTTATGCTGTTGTTTGCCTAACTAGAGGCCCCGATGCACAAAATCCGGGCCAGAACAGGCCTTCCCTCCCCCTGCTGCCGGCACCGGTTTCCCAGCAGGCACCTGGGGCCTGGGCTTCCCTCGCAGCCCCGGCTTCGTCCAGAAGGTCATCTGCTCTAATTAGCATATTATGCTTTTATTATTATAGACTAGAGGCCCGGTGCACGAAATTCGTGCACCGGGGGTGGGTGGTCCCTCAGCCCAACCTGCCCCCCCTCACATACTGGGAGCTCTCAGGGGATGTCCCCAGCTCCCTGTGATTGGCCAATTGCTGGCTGCGCCACCGCCCCCTCGGCTCTGACGGGGTACCTCACAGTGACCCGGATGCCAGGATGTTCCCGGGACACAGGCGCTGGGCGCCTATGTATGCAAATTAACCTCCATCTTTGTTGGGTTGATTTGCATACTCACTCTGATTGGCGATGGGCGTGGCGGCGGTACTGTCAATTTACATGTTTGTCTATTATTAGGCAAGATATCCTCCTGACACCGCCTACTTTAAGAAATATGTTTTTAGCCGAAACCGGTTTGGCTCAGTGGATAGAGCATTGGCCTGCGTACTGAAAGGTCCCAGGTTCAATTCCGGTCAAGGGCATGTACCCTGGCTGTGGGCACATCCCCAGCGGGGGGTGTGCAAGAAGCAGCTGATCGATGGTTCTCTCTCGTCGATGTTTCTGACTTTCTATCCTTCTCTCTTACTCTCTGTGAAAAATCAATAAAATATATTAAAAAAAAAAAAAGAAATAGGTTTTTGTTTAGTTTTGAGAGAGAGAGGGGGAGGGATAAAGAGATAGAAACATCAATGATGGGAGAGAAATGAGGGCCTCAGCCCTTTACGAGGGGGTCCGTTCACGGATCTCAGGTGACATTTCACACCTGTCAATGCCGTCAGCGCGGCATCTTTTTGAAAGTGTCGACTTCTGGCCGTCGGCTTTCAGCACACGGGGAGACACGGGACGTGGCGGGACCATCCCCTGTCCTACCGCCTCGCTCGGCTCCCATGTCAACCCACTTTGTGCTCCTGCTGCCTCGTCTCCGCAGACAATCGTGTCTCCTATAAATAAAGACGGTTTTGGTTCCTTCCGTCCGGCCTTTAATTTCCGCTGTGTAGCGTCTCCCATGGGCTGGGAACCCCGGTAGGTATTGTGAGGGTGGACACCGGTGTCATTCTGTGGTGTCCCCTGTCATTCCCCGCTTACCCAGAGCTTCATCCAGAGCGCGTGTCAGGTCGGCCAGTGCCTTTTCCAAGTCTATTAAGATGACCAGCTGAAACCGGTTTGGCTCAGTGGATAGAGCGTCGGCCTGCAGATTGAAGGGTCCCAGGTTCGATTCCAGTCTAAGGGTATGTACCTTGGTTGCGGGCGCATCCCCAGTGGCGGGGAGGGGGCGTGCAGGAGGCAGCTGATCGATGTTTCTCTCTCAATCAGGGTTTCTAACTCTGTATTCCTCTCCCTTCCTCTCTGTGAAAAATCAATAAGATATATTTAACAAAACAAAAAAGATGTCAAAGGAAGGCTTTTAAAGATGAATTTCAGTGCAAAGGAGGCCGCGTCTGGTACCCAGACCCTCAGGACGTTCGGGCCCAGATGCACACCCCTCCTTCCCCCCTTCTCCCTGCCCCCCCTCGCCCCGGGAAGGTGTTTAATGATGCCCTGGAGTTATTTTGTGTGTGTTTTTCAAGCGATAATGAGTGAAATCTCCAGCCCCCGCCCTCTGCCCTCCTCAGCCTGCCTCTCACTCTGCAGTCTGTGGATGCGTCCGCTCTATTTTAGAGCTGGTTGTGAATTCTTTATTCTCGCACATAGACACATGATGGGGGGGGCGTGTCTGCCTCCTAAGTTCTTGCAAGAAGCCGTCTCTCCATTGCCATCGAGTGGACACCTCAGCGTCAGTTTCCTTCCCCTTTCGAACCACGGTCATGCTCAGCAGGGCCCCCCGTGCACCTGCACGCTAATCGGAGACATTGACCGTGAGTCCTGGGGGAACCTTCGGAAGTCGGGGTGTGGATGTGGATCTTGTCTATGCCAGAGGGAGCCCCCCCAACTCCTGGGGTGACTTTTTAAAAATATGTTTTTATTGATTTCAGAGAGGAAGGGAGAGGGAGAGAGAGATGGAAACATTCATGATGAGAGAATTGTGGATCGGCTGCCTCCTGCACGTACCGCTCTGGGGATGGAGCCCCGAAACCCGGGCATGTGCCCTGACCTGGAATCGGACCATGACCTCTTGGTGCATAGGTCAAAGCTCAACCACTGAGCCACCGGGCCAGCCGCGTCTTCTTTCTTGCTCTGCGTCATCACCTTGAGACGCCAAAATGCTCAGCAGGCCAGGGGGAGCCATGTGGAACCTGGGCCCCCAATATTAGCACCCCCAAAACCGCACAGTCCCTGTGCAGACAGGAAATCTGATTTGTACACATGCCACCCTTCATACTTCACTCCTAAGGCTGTGTCTCCAGGGGACCTGTCTTTCCTGAAACATAGCACACAGGGTCTGGAGGTGGTGGGGGGGGTGAGGATGGGGCTCTGTGCTCAGTGACGGGAACCCGGGCACAGCAGCCACGCCGATGGTCGTACTCACAGAGGCTGCCGTCAGGAATGGGTGTCTGCTGTCGCCCGGGAATTAGGAGAATCGAGGATGCCTCGTGCTCCAGCGTCTGGCACCCGAGGTTGTGTGTCCTCGGCATTCCCGTGAGGATTTGCTGGGTTTCTGTCTCTCCCTGCAGGCTCGAACCCGCAGGGGCGGACCGCACATTGCCGCCACCAATGCGCCATTGATATTCATTATGCACGCCCTCCGCTCCGATTCATGAAAAATGGAAAGGTCTTTATGAATCGAAGGAGCGTCGCGGGGAACAAATGATGTACCGAGATCGGAAGTGCTCATAATTGGCCAATTGCTCCAGTCGGGAGCTCTGAAGCGACCCAGGCAGGCAGATGAGAAGGGACACGTCAGTGCTTGCGACGTCGCAGCCAGGGACCCCAGGGCCGCCCCGGTCCCTGATGCCCAGCCACATGCAGCGACACCCAGGGGCGTGGATTCCCCCCAAAAAATCCCCTCACCAAGCGCTTCCTGAGCACCTAGTGTGTGCCGGGCAAACGACAGCAGAAAACAAAACAAATGCAGTCTTCGACCAGGGCCTTCGGGCCTTCGCCCTGCTGGGGAGGCGGGGTGCGCACTGAACCACGCCTAAAGGAACGGACAGCACCCGGTGCTGAAGGGCCAGGGAGACAGCGGAGGGGGCGGGGTGTCAGGGTGATGGTGGGAGGAGGCGGGCTCCCAGGAAGTGACGTGGACGGACGTCCAAAGGAGCAGGGAAGACACCACCCAGCAACTGCCGTGGGCACCCGGGGCTCGGAAGCAGGGCCTGGCAGCTCGGCCAGGAGATGGGAGGGCAGGAGGCGGACTGTGTGTGCGGGGACCCCAGGCCAGGCCACTCCGACCTCTGAGTCACCGGCCAGGCCCTGGCACACACTCACGATCGACTAGATCCTCAGTTTGATTCCTGTCAAGGGCACATACCTGGATTGTGGGTTCACTCTCCACCCCGTTGGGGGCCTGTGGGAGGCAACTGATCAATGTGTCTGTCGCACATCAATATCCCTCTCCCTCTCTCTCTCTCTTTCTCTCTCTCTCTCTCTCCCTCTCTCTCTCTCTCTCTCCCTCCCTCTCCCTCTCTCTCTTTCTTTCTCCCTCCCCCCCCTCTCTCTCTCTCTTTCTCTCTCTCTCATTGGTGCTCCCCAACATCGTCTCAACACCCAGTCCCCTTCTGACACTCTGTGGGCACCCGGCAGGAGGTACAGGGAGGACGGTATGACCCAGAGAGGGGTACCCCGACCCCCCCCCCCCCCACACACACACAGGGAGCGGCCACCGGGACGCGCAGGCAGGCCTCCCAGCCCTGAGCTCTGTGCTCTCCCATGGCCTCCCAGCCCGTTTTGGACAGAACGGTCATTCTTCTAGAACGTACTCCCCACCACCCTTCGCTTATTTTTCCCATCCAGCCTGCCCGTCGGCACATAGTAGGGCCTCCGTGAAGAGCTGTTGCAGGAGCGGGGCCAGGGCGGGTGTCGACCCCAAGCGCCATCTGTGCCCCCACGACCTGCGACCTGTGACCTGCGCGGGGCCGGGATGCGCGCGGCAGCCTCCGACTCAGGCCCTCGCTGCTCGCGCCCCAGCCCGGCGTCCCCGTTTCGGCAGCAGATGTTGTCACGCCTCCGGCATTATCCTCAGTGAGAGCCGGGCCCAGCGCCCATCTCCCCGCAGACTTTCCAGAGCGCCGATACCGCCCCCAAATGAAATAATATTCCAGAAGACACAGCAGGAAAATAACGCCAATAAAACAGCATGTACCGGGGGAAAAAACACAGTGGGGGTTTCCAGGGGCAGACCCAAGACGGCTTCCTGTGTACCCGAGGGGCCAGGGAAACGCCCCAGGACCATAGGGGCGGGGGTGGGGGGGGGCAAAAAAGGGGGGAAGGACTGGAGCAGGGCTTCCCCCTGAGCTCAGAACCTCGAGTGGACTTGTCCTCGGGGGGCCAAGGGGCTGAGCTTGCCTAGCTGCCCAGGGATCCCTGGGCCCTTCTAGAGTGGGGCCAGGAGCCCAAGAGTGGCCCCTGCTGGCTGCTGGAGGCAACGGCATCCCAGAGGGGTGGGATGGAGGGGTGTGAGGAGGGGAGGGGAGCACTGCCTACCATTCAGATGAGTGAACAGGCCCTGGGTGTGTCCGTTGATGCTAAACAGCCAAGCTGAGGCAGCTCTCCCCCCACCCCCCCTATGCACCTCGCCCCCAGCCTGAGGGATCCCTTGCTGCTGCCCTCACAGGGCGGCCAGTGCGAGCCCCCAACTCATTAAAATGCAAAGAAGGCCGACCGGCGTGGCTCAGGGGTTCAGCATCGACCTATGAGTCAGGAGGTCACGGTTTGATTCCCAATCGGGGCACAGGCCCGGGTTGCGGGCTCCATCCCCAGTAGGGGGCGTGCAAGAGGCAGCCGGTCCGTGATTCTCTCTCCTCATTGATACTTCTCTCTCTTCCCCTCCCTTCCTCTCCGAAACCAATAGAAATGTATTTTTAAAAACGCAAAGGAATCTTTGTGTCTGTTCCCACCTTACCGTTGCTCTTCATTTTCCTTCTGGAGGCCCTTTGCCGAAGCCTGAGAGCCGGTCACCCCTCGGTGATGAAGTATCGACGACACGTCCGCGTCCGCACGCGGAGGCCTGCCCTCGGGGCCAGGACGCCGTCTGCCGCGTCGTCTATTTGACGTCGATATGAAGACAGAGGGCCCCCCGCCCCCGGGCCAGTCCTGATAAAACACCGGTGTCCACACAGAGGACGGTAATGTCACTGCAACTCAACAACCACGTACTGGTGTGGGGGCCGCTGCTCCCCCAGGCACCGGCTCCAGGGGCGTCCGGACCCCACAGCACCCACAGCCAGCCGGTCGGTGGGCCCGTTTCTTCATTTGCATCACGCGGGCGGGAAGGGTCAGGGGAGCAGCTGGCGGGGGGCTGCCGACGCTCGCTCCCGGAGCCAGCAGGCAGTGCCCACAGACAGAGCGGGAGGAAGCTGTGTGCGGCCGGTAGCGGGCGCCTGTCCTCTCTCCGCGGCAGAAGGAGGAATGTTAGGCCGGGCCGGCGAGGCTCAGGGGGTTGAGCATCGACTTGTGAACCAGGAGGCTGCAGTGCGACTCCCGGGCGGGGCACAGGCCCGGTCGCCGGCTCCGTCCCCGGTGGGGGGCGTGCAGGAGGCAGCCGATCCATGATTCTCTCTCACTGTGGGTGTTTCTCTCTCTCTCCCTCTCCCTCTCCCTTCCTCTCTGAATTCAATGAAAACATATTTTTAAAAAAAAAGAAAGAAAGAGAGAGTAACATTGAAACAGTCAAAAGCAAGAAGGAGGTCTGCCCTGGTCGGCGCTCGGCGAGGGACCGAGACGGGCCCCCTCTCGCCTGGCTGCCAGAAGCCCATCGTTGTTGTTTTTGTTTGTTTTTTATTTTTAAAATATATTGATTGTTTACAGAGCAGAAGGGAGAGGGATAGAGAGTCAGAAACATCGATGGGAGAGGAACACCCATCAGCTGCCTCTTGCACACCCCCCGCCGGGGATGTGCCCGCAGCCAAGGGACATGCCCCGACCGGAATCGAACCCGAGATCTTTCAGTCCGCAGCCCGACGCTCTATCCACTGAGCCACACCGGTTTCGGCCCGATCATTGTTTTGAGGACAGAGAGCCGTGGACGGGGAGTCCGGGGGGCTGGTCCACCTTAATTGCTCTGAAGGGTCGGAACTAATCACTGGATGTTGGTAGTTGAAGCAGCCCCACCTGTCAGTCCTACGTAGCTTCACTGATTGGCTTTTACTGGTGTTTCCCGCCTGGGGGAGACGGGTGTATCTTATGATCTTCATCTCAATAAAAGGGACGGTGAAGCCGGAGCGAGCAGTAGTTCTCCTACTGGAGTTGGACAACCGCCTGGCCCCCATTTCCAAATTAATGCTTTTCCGAGTCTCTATTCGTTTGTGTGCGGCCTCCTCCAGAACCCGAACCCTGAACCGGGACCCTGAATCACGCGGGACGTGAAAGGGGTTCCCTCACCGGGCATCCCCTGTGCCTGCCTGACTGGCACTCCTGGCCCCGAAACTCTCACTTTGGCACTTTTTTTTTTTAAAGAAAGAGTCCTTTTTTTGTTTTACTTTTTTAATTTATAGAGGGAGAGAGAGAGAGAGAGAGAGAGAGAGAGAGAGAGAGAGAGAGAGGGAAACATCCATGGTGAGGGAGAAACACGGACCGGCTGCCTCCTGCACGCCCCACTCTGCGGATGCAGCCCGATACCCAGGCCTGTGCCCTTGACCAAAATCGAACCTGGGACCCTTCGGTCCGCAGGCCAAAGCTCTATCCACTGAGCCACACCAGCCGGGGCTTACACACTCCCTTGTCCTCTTCCTCTTGGTCTGAGCGGCTGCTCCTCCTCCAGCCGCCGGCTCCGGGGGGGTCCGGACCCCGCCTCGCCCTCCCCACCAGAGTCAGGTCCAAAGGGGCAGGTTTCTCGTCTGCTTTGTTCACTGCTGTGCATGCTGAGGTCTGGGGGTTCCGTTCCACTCATGCATCCCCAAAAGCTGAGCTACTGCAGGCTCTCAGGACACGTATGTGAACAAGACAGACACCCCGGTGGGCTCTGGGGCGGCCGCGGTGATAAGGAAGTGCCCGGGAGAGGGCAGGAGAGGCAGTCATTGCCGTGGGCCGGGTGTGTGTGTGTTGGGGGGAGGGTTGGGGGGGCAGGTGCTGAGAAGATGAAGTCTCCTTTTCAGTCGGGCGCTCAGGCTCTGCCTCGCCGAGAAGGTGTGTTCGGGTCAACCCCTGTTGGGGGTCAGAGAGTGAGGATGTGGCTGTGGAGGGGTCAGGGTAGGGGTTCCCAGGCTCCCGAAATCGTGCAAACGTCCTAACGCAGGAGTGTGCCTGTTTCTTTAAGGGACGGAAAAGGGGGAGCGGCTGGGACAGAGTGAGTCGCACGTTTGGACCATGAAATGGATGAATCTGAGGCACCCAGGGACCACCTTGCCCCCGCAGCCGTCCCCTGGGGAGAGCCGAATGAAGAAGAAACGGAACAGAGACAGACAGAGCCCCTGGATCCAGCCATGCCTGAAGCCGCTTCGACCCCACCTCTTCCCAGCGCCTGAGCCAATCTGTCTCCTTCTGAGAACTGACGGAGTCCCGGTGAACGGTGAAAACGCGAGCGCCCGGGGCCGTCGGGGGGCTGTGCCCGCGGTGGGCCCACGGCACCGGCTCGCTGCCCCCGGGGCTGCGGGAGGCCCCGCATGACAGACATGACGAGGCTCAGAGCCCACGGCGCAGGGGAGCCGGGCCGCTGACAGGCGAAAAGGAGCCATTGCGGTTTGCAATTTTCAGCTGTCAGGAGGATGTGCGCGTCCCTGGGACACCCGGCCTCTCAGGCGGGTTCCCCGTTTCCCATCAGCACGTCTGCGGCGTGAGGGGCGGCCCCCGCGCTCTGGCCACCCGGACCCGCAGCTGAGAATGAGGGCCCGGGCGTCCGCATCCCGGCAAGCCGCCTTCGAAGACCGGGCGCCCCCTCCTTGTTCAGCCACCGAAGCTGCGGGCACAGCCCTCCCAACCTCCCTGCGAGGCAGCACAGCTCTGGGGGGACGGTTTCTCTGGGGTGGCGGCAAGGGGCGAGCAGGGAGAAGCACCCGCTGGGCTCATAAGGAGAGGGCGGGGGGCCCTGAGGCTTTGGGAGGAGAATGGGGCCTTCGGCTCTGACACCTGCTGAGCTCGGTCAGGGCGGCCCCTCTGGGGCGACACCTCCCTCCACCCCCCACCCCCGCTTCCTGGGCCCCGGCTGGGCTTCCAGAGCAGAGTGGGCGAGGGGAGTGGGGCCCCGAGTTCAGAGCCGGCCTCAGAGAGGCCGTGCAGGGCTGCAGTTCGGGGAGTGGGCTCTGGGCTCACGGTGAAGTCTTCTCATCCAGCCCGGCCACCAGCCCCACCTGAAGGAGGCACCGCTGAGATGGACACCATGTGAGCAAGGCGGCAGCAGGAGGGAGGGGCTGGCCTCCCCGTGTCCGTGCTGGAAGCCAGCCTCGGTGCCAGCCTCTGTGCCCACACTGGAGGCCTGTCTCAGTGCCCACCCCCTCAGATAGCAGACCCCACACTCGCCAAGCCCCCAAGCAGGCAGGAAGTGCAGCAGCCTGAACCTCAGGGATCCCCTGCCAGCGGGCACAGGTCGGGGGCAGGGACTAGGGCAGTGTCTGTGGTTGCCTCCAGCCTGACCTGGGACAGCGTGGGGTCTCCATGCCTGACGGGGCCTGAGGATGCTGCCAGGACCATGAGCCCCTGAGCCCGAAGACAGTGTCCCTGACACAGAGTGCCCAGCGCCCTGAGCACAGCTCCGCCCACCGGCGCCCTTCAGATTTCCATCGAGGGTCCCGTGTCACGTACAGGCCTGCCTCGGTGCCCGCCTCGGTGCCCACCCTCGGAGAGTGTGATTGCAGAAGGAGGGCAACTGACTGCTTCCCCTGGTGTGTATGAATTTCTTTAATAAGCCAGCTTTCCAGTTACTACATGCACACACACGCATGTACACACACGTGCACACACACATGCCATGCCTCTTGCTACGTTCGCTGTGAAGGGCCTGCGGGGATCCTGCATTCCAGCTCCCAGTGAGGGTGAGACAGACCCCAGGGGGCCCTCTCAGGTGCCGGTCCCAAAGTGAGGCCCCCAAGGTGAAGCGTCCCCCAGCTGGGCCACCTCCGCTCTCTCCTGCACCCCCTCTGCCCGCCCCGGAGCCTCGGGTCAGCAGAGCTGGGCGCTCGGGACCCCCTCCCCCACTGCGTGGCTCCCTCGCTGAGGTCCCAGATGCAGCCCCGGGTCCTGGGGTTCACGGCAAACGCTCCGAACAGCCGAGGGGCTCCTCACACACCGGCCCACCACAAGGCCACGCAGTCCGGCTCCTTAAACCGGAGGCTTCATTCTGTTTTTATGGCACAATCGCTTCTTAATGTCCCTGATTAATAAAAGTGGGGAATTAATTTGCTCTTCCTTAATAAGGGCAGTGTGTTTCGTCGGCAAGATGGTTACAGAGTCGGGGACCAGGGAGGGTGAGCGCGGTGAGAGGCGTGCTTGCTGGAGCGGCCACCCCATCCCCCCCCCCCCACTCACAAGTGAAGAAACCAGGGTCCGGAGAACACACACCTCCTCACGCTTCCCATCTCCATCACCTCTGAATATTCCGGGACCCCGGCCGCCGGTGGCAGCTGGAATAGGGGGAGGGCCTCTCTGGAGGCTGTTTGCTTTTGTTTCTCCTAATTCCCGCACGGCTCAGTGCCCGGGCGGTCTGGCCCTTGGAGTCAATGTTATGCCTGAGTAGGAACCTGTCACCCGCTCCCCTGTAACTCTTAGGAGGGGGGTAGGGAAGAGGTTTACTTTTTAAAAAGTATATTTTTATTGATTTCAGAGAGGAAGGGAAAGGGAGGGAGAAAAATATCAATGATGAGAGAGAATCATGGCTCAGCTGCCTCCCGCATGCCCCCTACTGGGGATCGAGCCCACAACCTGGGCATGTGCGCTGACCGGGAATTGAACCCTGACCTCCTGCTTCATAGGTCGATGCTCACTCCCTGGGTCACATGGGCCAGGCTCCTTTTTTGTAAGTGGAAGAGAGGCACAAAAGTACAGGGTTCTCCACATGCCTACCCTCACAGCACCCACGGGGAAAGCACCCAGCTCCCATTCTGCAGATACAGAAGCCGAAAGCTTTCCCGGGAGCACGTGTGTTCACAAATAGCCGGCGGTGCTGTATGTTCAATCCCAGGCTCCACGCCCGGCACCTGGTTCAGCACCACGGACAGAGCTTCTAGGGCCGGGGATGGGGGCAGAGAACAAGCCCTAACTACAGGAAAGCCTGGACCAATAGGGAGGGGGCCAGGGCCAGAGAGGGGGGTCAGGGCCCCAAAAGGGGGTCGGGGCAGGGGAGAGGGGGCAAAGGCCAGGGAGGGAGGGTCAGGGCCAGGGTGGGGGGTCAGGGCTGAGGAGGGGGCCAGGACCAATAGGAAGGGGGTCAGGGCAGGGGAGGAGGGTTCAGAGCTGGGGAATGGGGGTCAAGGCCAAGGAGGGGGGCCTGGACCAATAGGAAGGGGGCCAGGGTCGAGGAGGGGGTCAGGACCAGGCAAGGGGGTCAGAGTCAGGGAAGAGGGCCAGGGCCGAGGAAGGGGGCCTGGACCAATAGGAAGGGAGCCAGGGCTGAGGAGGGGGTCAGGACCAATAGGGAGGGAGCCAGGGCCAGGGAGGACTCATCAGCGCAGCCTCTCCACATCCCATGAAAGCTCTGCTGGAGCCTTGTCTGCCCCCTCCGTGGGCTGGAGCCGGGGCCAGTGCTGTATCTGCGAGACGCCTCCCAGGCAGCACCCAGTGTCCCTGGGGCACAGACGGGTCTCTGGTGGAGACGCTCTCGGAGGTTCACACAGAATTCACTGCTGAGCCCGGGTCCCAGGGGCTCGGGGGACACGCATTTCTCCCTGTGCAAAGCCCACACGGGGTGCTGCCTCAGGAGGCGCCTCCTAGTGGGGCTCCGGGACCCTCTGTGGCTCTGCCACCCTCCGACCCGCCCCAAGGTCCCTCTGACCCGGCCTGCGGTCCCTGAGCAGCTGTCAGGACAGGAGACGAGGAAGGAGGATGATGCCCCGGGTTTCTGTCCGCAGAGCCTGGGAGCGGGGCACTCTCTCCTGCTCACCGTGGGCCGGTCAGAAGCAGCTGGGGCCACCGGGAAAGGCTTCGATGTGGGGCCCAAGTGAGATGGTGCGGCGGATGCACAGCCTCTGGCACTGGACGTGCCCCCCATCGCAGGCTGTGTGTCTCGGGGGGCCCACAGAGCTTTGTCCTCCTGGAAATAGCCCATCTCCTTCCCCACCTTCTCCGCTTGCCTCCACCATCCCCACCTGCTCTCCACAGCCCGCCATCCCCCCCCCCCCCCCCCCGCCACTCTCTCCTCCTGTGGCTGCTCCAATGCTTCTCCGGACACAGCCGACCCCCGCCCCTGCCCTCCTGTGGCCGCTGGGGAGGGGGAGAGGAGGGGTGGAACTGGGCCTCTGGCTCTGAGGCTGGCTCCTCCCACCTGCCTCGGGCCTCGGGGCTCAGGGCCCCCAAGCCTGCGGAGAGGAGATGGATGTGGAGGCCCGCTGCTCTCTGACACTCGGACAGTCCTTAAGGTCACCCCCGGGGAGCGTCCGGGCGAGCAATCCGCGCTGGGGTTCTCTCCGAGCCAGTTCCTCTCCGCATCCTTCACCGCTGATTGCATTTGAATGGGCCCCGTCTCTACTTTAAATAAAAGATTGATGCCCCGGCTGTCAGCGCGGCCTTTATTTGAAAATTTAATCTTGTTTCCAGGAGTCTGGATTAGCTTATTCGATTTGGGCTTCCCCGCAATGTCTCCTGGGGAGAGGGGGTGTCTCCTCTCCGTCCTCCTCTCTGTCCTGTGCGTCCCACCTCGGAAGCCAAGGGTGGGTGGGCGGGCTCCCCGGTCCAGCACGTGAGGCGGACACAGGACGCTGGATGTGGGGGCCTGGTATCCAGGAGCGTGTCCTCAGGTCCCCACGACCCCGGGCCAGACCGTTAGGGGGCCCGTGTGTCCTACCAGGGCCCTCCCCCAAACCAGCCCGCTCTCGGGGGTCTCGTGGAGGCTCTGGAAAGACCGTAACCACCCCGAGTCCCGGTCCGTCCTGAGGAAGATGGCGATGATGTATGTGAACGCCTGTCCCATGGGGTCCCAGGGTCAACGGAGTGGGGAACCGGGAAGCTCTGGTCCCTGCTTCTGTGGGTGTGGGGTGTGGGGGCGGCACTGCCCCTTTGGGGTGAGGACACAGCTGCTCAGAGAGACAAGTGACCTGTGAGTGTTTCCACCGAGTGAGTGGCCAGGCTGGCTCTTTCTCCCCCACCAAGGCCCTGCCCCTAAAAAAGGGGATTGAATTGTGCCCTCCCCCAAATTCATGTGTTGAATCGTAACTCAACTCCCAGTGTGTTTGGAGCCAGGTCTTTAGGGGGTCCTTAGGGTTGAAAGAGGTCAGAAGGTGGAGCCCTGACCCAATAGATGAGGGAAGAGCCCCCCCACACACATGCACCCCTGAGGAAAGGCCACGAGGGCCCCCCCCCGAGGGATGCTGGCCACCCACAGGCCAAGGGAAGGGGCCTCAGAGTGCAACCTTCCTGGTCACGCCTTGACCTTGACCTTGACCTCCAGCCTCCAGCAAGGTGAGAAAGCACATCCTGGCCACCTGGCCTGCGGTTTTGTAAGGCAGCCCATGCAATGAATGTCCCTGTCTGCCACTCTCTCCTCCTCCCCCTCTGTCCTCCCTCCCTGCCAGCCCTCCCTGGCTTTTCCGGAGCACTGCCGCCACCTGCTGGTCCCTCTCAGGGTGGCAGGCAAGACCCAGGCCTCAGAGGCTCCACTTCCTCCAAGGCCAGGGTGGGGACCCCTGGGCCAGCACTGCCCACCCACACCCCCACCTACACCCATACCCACACACCAACACCCTCATCCCACCCCCACACCCACACACATTCCCACATCCACACACACACACATCTACACCCACACCCTCACACACACACACACACACCACCCACACCCATACCCACACACCAACACCCTCATCCCACCCCCACACCCATACCCACACCCACACCCACACACATTCCCACATACACACACACACACACATCTACACCCACACCCTCACACACACACACACACACACATACATCTACACCCACACCCTCACACACACACACACACACACCTGCCCACACACACCCACACACCGACACCCTCATCCCACCCCCACACCCACACCCACACACATTCCCACATACACACACACACACACATCTACACCCACACCCTCACACACACACACACACACCACCCACACCCACCCACACCCACACCCACACACATTCCCACATACACACACACACATCTACACCCACACCCTCACACACACACACACTCTCTCATCCACACACCCACAACCCCCCACACACACACTCCCACATCCACACACACACACACTCCCACATCCACACACACACACACACACTCACACACACACCCACACACTCACATACACACCCACACACACACACACACACACACATACACACACACACACATACACATCCACACACACACACACTCCCAGACAGGGAGGGAAGCTCTGAGGGGAAACAGCGAACCCCCCCTCAGGCCTGGTTATGACCTGGTTCTTTTCTAATATCTGACTTTTTGTTAATTTCAGAGAGCAAGGGAGAGGGAGAGAGAGACAGAGACATCGAAGATGAGGGAAAAAATCACGGAGCGGCTGCCTCCTGCACGCCCTCCTGGGGACGGAGCCCGCCACCCGGGCCTGTGCCCCGACCGGGAACTGAACCCCGACCTCCTGGCTCCCAGGCGAACGCTCAGCCACGGAGCCACGCCAGCCACGCTCGGTGCGGTTACTAGTCCCAGACAGTTAATCGCCCAGGTGAGTCCGCTCTGTCCACAGAGGAAACTGGGCGGACAGTTACTCACGGCGGGCAGGGAGTGGCAGGGCCGCGGCTCACGGTGGCCCCGGTCCAGGGTGCCACGCCGCCCAGGATTCGGTTCCCACGGCCCCACATCCCCACCGGCCCTCCCCCGACCCCGGGCCATGATGTCCGTGTCCTCACCTCCCCCTGCTTCCCCGTCACCCTTTCTCCTGGGCGCTCCAGACAGGCCCCGGCTGGGAGCCGCCCTGCCGGTCCTCGGTGCAGGGCAGGGCGCCCGGCCTCCTGCTGGCCGGCCCGCTGGGGGCGAGGGCAGCCTGGCGCCTCTGAGCGGCTTCCAGGGAGAAGCCCCGGCACCGGAGCCACGGCCACCGCCGGCAGGAGCTTCTCTTCTGGACTTTTGCTCATCCTCACCGAGGACACGTTCCCACCGGTGTTCAGAGCCGCAGAGAGAGGGGAAGACCGAGCGAGAGAAACGTCGACGTGAGAGGAACGCTTTGATTGGCTGCTGCCCTCCCGCGCCCCGGCCAGGGCCCGCGCTGGTGAGGAGCTGCAACCTGGGCATGTGCCCTCGACTGGAATCGAACCCGGGACCCCTCTGTCCGCAGGCCGACGCTCTACCCACTGAGCCATGCTCTGAGGGCGTGCTCAGCGCTTCTAATGAACTGCCGGCCTTGCACGGGCAGCTGCTGCTCAGCCCCGTCCTACCGGGACTCCCGGAGCACGGGACCACGCGCTGTCCGCTCGGGGGTGTCGATGCGAGGGAGTGGAGGCTGCCGACCTGGGTGGGCAGCTCGAACCAGGGTGAGGCCGGACACTGTGGCTCAGGGGCTGAGCGCTGACCTAGGACCCGGAGGTCAGGGTTCGATTCCCCGTCAGGGCACAGGCCCGGGTGGTGAGCTCCCTCCCCAATGCGGGGCGTGCGGGAGGCAGCCGGTCGGTGATTCTCTCTCACCATGGACGTTTCTATCTCTCTCTCTCCCTCCCCCTTCCTCTCTGACATCGATAAAAACATATTTAAAAAAAAAAAAAACTAGTGCAAGGAGCAGACACACCTGTAGGTGCCACAGGGAGTCCCAGACGCAGCTGGATCCAGGGGTAGAAATGGTATCCCCTTGTTGCCCTGCCCGGTGTGGCTCAGTGGACAGAGCGTCAGCCTGGGGACTGAAGGGTCCCAGGTTCGATTCTGGTCCAGGGCATGGACCTTGGTTGTGGGCAGTGTGTGTGGGGGGGTGTGCAGGAGGCAGCTGATGGATGCTTCTCTTTCATCGATGTTTCTAACTCTCTCTTCCCGCCACCCCTCACGTGTGCCTGCGTCCGTGCCGCCACAGGGCCTTTGCACGTGCTCCTCCATCCGGGCCGGCGCCCTGAGGGGGGGCCAATGCGCTCCTCGGCTCCCAGCTCCAGTGCGGCCCGCCGCCAGCCCATCGCGCCTGCTTCTCCTGTCTGCTGGCTCCCCACGCCCCTCGCTCGCTCCCCTCCTTCTACCTCTGTGGCCTCAGAGAGCCGAGTCTGGAGAGCCCAGCGTGACCTCACAATCCCCTCCACACACCACCGCCCTTGGAGGCCAATATCCCAGCTGCCAGGCCCTAACCCCGCCCTTTCTGTCCACACCACCGGGGAGCCAGACCCAACCTTCAGAGTCACCCAGGGCCAGCAGCTAGGGACAGAGCCTCCCCACCACCACCACCACCCTCCCCGCCAGAGCCAGCCCGCGCCACCTCCGGCCCGACATGATGCAGGAGAAGCTAGAGGACACCAAGGACCAGATGCCCACGGAGAGGAAGTCCATGTGGAGGACGGCCGAGGAGAGGCGCATGTCGGACCTGACGCGGGTGATGGAGTGGCTGGAGCGGCGGCGGGGGCGGAAGGTGTCGCTGGTGCAGGCGAAGCTGCAGAAACAGGCGCAGGCGCAGGCGCAGGCCGAGGGCCAGGCCGAGCCCGAGGCCCAGACGCAGGCGCAGACGCCGGCCCAGCCGCCGCCCAAGACGCAGACACGCAAGGTGTGCGCCACCGAGGCCTGCTTCCGGCCTGTCCCCGCGGGAGACGGACGGCCCCCCGGCGAGGCGGGGGACGGGGGAGCTTTAGGCCTGGGGGAGAGGTGGGCGTGCTGGCGGACATCAGAGCCAACTGGAGAGCAGGCCACGGTGGCCCCCGGCGCCCCCTCCCGCAGGGGAGTCTGTCTGGGGGGTGCTTCGCACAGGGTTTAACAAGGGCACGGGCACGGAAGGGCCCTGAGTCAGGGTCTGAGGAGGCGGGAGGGGCGGGGAGGGGGCAGGTGTGCCAGAAGGGAGCCAACGTCCGCTCAACACCACGCAGGGCCCGAGGCCGGCCGGGAAGGGAGGGGTGGGCCAGGGCGGGGCACGGGTGCAGTGCTTCTCTCTCTGCCTCTCAGAGACCCAGCAAGGGGCGGTGGGTGCCCCGGAAGCCACCGGGGAAGGTGGCCAAGAAAGGCAAAGTCACCGTGAAGAGGGCGAAAGAAACAAGCCGCCAAGTGACGTTCTCCGAGCAGGTAGCCGGAGCTCTGCCCTGTGTGTGTGTGTGGGGGGGGGGGCGCTCCTCTTGCCCCCAAGATGGAACCCCCAGAGTTCCCTGTCCCCCGCCACCCCCCCCCCCCCCCGCCCTGGGCTGTGTGCCAGGCCCCTCACCTTCCCCGTGGGCACAGAGGCACACAGCCAGGCACTGTGACTGGCACCCACATGCTCCGCCCCCCTCCCCGCCTCTCCGTGAACCCCCGCCACCGCCCTCAGGATGGGGGGGTGGGGGGCCCAACCCGGAGCCGCCCCAGCGCCGCTGTCCTTCCCCCCCAAGCCCAAGCCGCCGCAGCCCCCCGTCCGGAAGAGCGGGGACTCCATCTCCTTCCGCAGGACCTACGGGGTGGACCCCAAGGGGACGCGCATGAGCATCGTGCCCGGCACCTACAGCAGGGACAGCATGAGCAAGGCCGGTGAGAGCCCCTGACCGCGGACAGCGCGCCCCGAACCCCAGGGGCCTCGCCTGGCCCTGAGGGCGACGGCAGCAGGCGGCCGGCCCAGGCACCCCTTCGCCCGCAGGAAACTCTGTAGGAGAGGGCGGAGCCTGGTGGTGCTGCTCAGTGGTTACAGCCTCGGCCCTCAGACCCAAGAGCCTGGGGTTCGAGTGTGGGTCACCCAGGCCTTGTGGGTTCCCTCCCTGCCCGCGATCAGGGATGCAAGGGAGGCAATCTGTTGTGTCTCTCTCACATCGATGCTGCTTCTCTCTCTCCCCTTTCTCTCACTATCTCCCTCTCTCTCTCTCCTCTTCTCTCTCTCTCCTTCCCTCTCCCTCTCCCTCTCCCTGTCTCTCTCCCTTTCTCACTCCCTTTCTCTCTCCCTTTCTCTCCCCTTTCTCTCTCTCTCCCTCTCTCTCTCCTCTTTCTCTCTCTCCCTCTCTCTTTCTCTCTCCCTTTATCCCTCTCTCTCCCTCTCTTTTTCTCTCCCTCTCTCTCTCCCCTTTCTCTCTCTCCCTCCCTCTTTCTCTCTCCCTTTATCCCTCTCTCTCCCTCTCTTTCCCCCTCTCTCCCTCGCTCTCTCCCCTTTCTCTCTCCCCCCCTACTCTCCCTCTCTCTTTCTCCCTCTCTCTCTGTCTCTCTCTCTCTTCCCCCCCCCCCACACCTCCATCCTCCTCCCTCCCTTGCACTCTCTCTAAAAATCCATGGAGAACGTGTCTCGGGTGGCAATCATGTAGAAACAGCCGACAGCGGAGGTGCCGAATGGGGCACGGCTGGTTTACAGGGAAAGTCTGGACGCGCAGGAGGCCCGGCGCTGCGGGGTACCTGGAAGCCAGGAAGCAAGAAAGCCACAGAGAGGAGGTCCAGCGAGAGCCGAAACCCACACGTGGACGGGACGGGTGTTTCTCCGTGTCCACGAGGAGAAATAAGTCCTCACACCTGCACCCACGCAGGGAGACGGGGCCGAGCGCAGACAGGGAGGATCTGATGAAAAACACACCCCGTCGTCCTGGGGAGCTTTCCGACGGCACGGGCTGGGGTGATCCGGGGAGTAGGACCCTACAGGCCCCAGGCGCCCACTTTCTGGCTAACGAGGAGCCGTAGGGCAGCGGGGTGCACCCCAGTCTCTCCGGCCCTCACAGAGCAGAGGTCCCCCGGCTCCTCCTGACCACGGCCTCAGGACGTAAAGGGGTGCCGGCGCCCCTCGTCTTCGGTCAGGCCAGCCCCGCAAGAACCCCGAGGCCAGAAGCGAGAACGCTTCCGGCAAACAGACTCCACGTAGGTCCGCGTCTCACCTGCCTGCACGTTTGGAGGGAAGAGTCCAGCCCGTCCAGGGGGGTTATTCTAGCAGCTGGCAAGGGCGAGGGCCGAGGTCGGCAAACTGATCAGTCCACAGAGCCAACATCCACAGTGCAACGGTCGACATCTTTTATTTTTTTAATGTATTTTATTGGTGTTTTACAGAGAGGAAGGGAGAGAGAGAGAGAGTGGGCTAGAAGAATCGATGAGACAGAAACATCGATCAATCGCCTCCTACACACCCCCCGCTGGGGATGTGCCCACAACCAAGGTACATGCCCTTGACCAGAATCGAACCTGGGACCTTTCAGTCTGCTGGCTGACATTCTATCCACTGAGCCACACCAGTTTCGGCAAGAGAGCCAATTTTTTTTTAAACCTAATGCACTTTTAAAAAAATATATTTGATTGATTTTTTTTACAGAGAGGAAGGGAGAGGGATAGAAAGTCAGAAACATCGATGAGAGAGAAACATCGACCAGCTGCCTCCTGCACACCCCCCACTGGGGATGTGCCCACTGCCAAGATACATGCTTTTGACCGGAATCGAACCCGGGACCCTTCAGTCCGCAGGCCGAAGCTGTATCCACAGACCCACACCGGTTTCGCCAAGAGAGCCACATTTTTAAAACTTAAACTTCTTCTAACACCACTTCTTCAAAATAGACTCACCCAGGCCGTGGTGTTTTGTGGAAGAGCCACACACAAGGGGCTAAAGAGCCGCATGTGGCTCTCGAGCCGCAGTTTGCCGACCACGGGGCTAGGGTATCCATACCCATATATGATAACATCATTGATGACGCCAGCACGTGAAAGGGAAAACCGGCTGAGCTGGCTGATGATGGAAAATCAATAAACAGAAGCAAGCAACGATTCCTATGAGAGGCCGTGTACAGTGGGGGGCGCTGGTAGGTGGTGGCTGTGTTCCCAGGGATGGAAGGCTGCAGCCTTTTCAGGAAAATCAGGAACACACGGAGGCGTGACTTTGCTGTCAGTATTCTTTTTAATATCTTTTTATTGATTTCAGAGAGGAAGGGAGAGGGAGAGAGAAGCGTCAATGCTGAATCATGAGTCAGCTGGCTCCCGCACGCCCCCTGCTGGGCATCGAGCCCGTAACCCGGCATGGGCCCTGACTGGGAATCGAACTGTGACCTCCTGGTTCATAGGTCAGTGCTCAACCACGGAGCCACGCCGGCCGGACCCCGCGTTTGGGAGAGAATTTAATTTCTGTAAATAGTGGGGGGGAAGAGCCCTGACCGGTGTGGCTCAGTGGATAGAGCGTCGGCCTGTGGACTGAAGGGTCCGGGGCTCGATTCCGGTCAAGGGCATGTACCTTGGCTGCGGGCACATCCCCAGTGGGGGGTGTGCAGGAGGCAGCTGATGGATGTTTCTCTCTCATCGATGTTTCTGACTCTCTATCCCTCTCCCTTCCTCTCTGTAAAAAAATCAATAAAATATATTTTTAAAATAAATAAATAGTGGAAGGAAGATACTTTCATTTCCCTCGATGTGATCGCATCGCAGCAACCCTCAAGGAAGTCGGGTCGGGAGCCAAATGAAAGTTGGTGTGCTGGCTGGTGTAGCAGAAAAAATATTTTCAAAAAACAGAACAGTCTTTTTTTCTCCATTAGTCACACCAGTTAGAAATGGAAATGGGAAGAAATTCCTCCATCCCCCAAGTGAAAAAATCTGTAAAATATTTAGGAGTAAATTTAACAATCCATAAATCAATGAGGTCTCCAAGCTCTAACCCCAACAGTATCTCATTCAGTACAAACCCCACATTGGGGCGACACCAGACACTTACCAGTGCATGTATTTCTACTTTTTGACATTCTGCACCCGCCCTCCTCCCCCTGCACCCGCCCCTCTTCCCCCTTGGGTGGCTGGGTGGCTGGGTGGATGGGTGGCTGGGTGGTTGGGTGACAGTGTGGCTGGGTGGCTGAGTGGCTGGGTGGCTGGGTGGCTGGGTGGCTGGGTGGCTGAGTGGCTGGGTGGTTGGGAGACTGGGTGGCTGGGTGATTGGGAGAGTGGGTGGTTGGGAGAGTGGGTGGTTGGGTGGCTGGGTGATTGGGAGAGTGGGTGGCTGGGTGGCTGGGTGGTTGGGAGATTGGGTGGTTGGGTGGCTGGGTGATTGGGAGAGTGGGTGGCTGGGTGGCTGGGTGATTGGGAGAGTGGGTGGCTGGGAGAGTGGGTGGCTGGGTGGCTGGGTGATTAGGAGAGTGGGTGGCTGGGTGGCTGGGTGGTTGGAAGAGTGGGTGGCTGGGTGGCTGGGTGGTTGGGAGAGTGGGTGGTTGGGTGGCTGGGTGGTTGGGAGAGTGGGTGGCTGGGTGGCTGGGTGATTGGGAGAGTGGGTGGCTGGGTGGCTGGGTGATTGGGAGAGTGAGTGGCTGGGTGGCTGGGTGGTTGGGAGAGTGGGTGGTTGGGAGACTGGATGGCTGGGTGGCTGGGTGACTGGGAGAGTGGGTGGCTGGGTGGCTGGGTGATTGGGAGAGTGGGTGGCTGGGTGGCTGGGTGATTGGGAGAGTGGGTGGCTGGGTGGCTGGGTGATTGGGAGAGTGGGTGGCTGGGTGGCTGGGTGATTGGGAGAGTGGGTGGCTGGGTGGCTGGGTGGTTGGGAGAGTGGGTGGTTGGGAGACTGGGTGACTGGGTGGCTGGGCGGCTGGGTGACTGGGTGGTTGGGAGACTGGGTGACTGGGTGGCTGGGCGGCTGGGTGGTTGGGAGACTGGGTGGCTGGGTGGCTGGGTGGCTGGGTGGTTGGGAGAGTGGGTGGTTGGGAGACTGGATGGCTGGGTGGCTGGGTGGTTGGGAGAGTGGGTGGCTGGGTGGCTGGGTGGTTGGGAGAGTGGGTGGTTGGGAGACTGGATGGCTGGGTGGCTGGGTGGTTGGGAGACTGGATGGCTGGGTGGCTGGGTGGTTGGGAGAGTGGGTGGTTGGGAGACTGGATGGCTGGGTGGCTGGGTGGTTGGGAGAGTGGGTGGTTGGGAGACTGGGTGGCTGGGTGGCTGGGTGACTGGGTGGTTGGGAGACTGGGTGGCTGGGTGATTGGGAGAGTGGGTGGTTGGGAGAGTGGGTGACTGGGTGGCTGGGTGGCTGGGTGGTTGGGAGACTGGGTGACTGGGTGGCTGGGTGGCTGGGTGGCTGGGTGGTTGGGAGAGTGGGTGGCTGGGTGACTGGGTGGTTGGGAGACTGGGTGACTGGGTGGCTGGGTGGCTGGGTGGTTGGGAGACTGGGTGACTGGGTGGTTGGGTGGCTGGGTGGCTGGGTGGTTGGGAGAGTGGGTGGCTGGGTGGTTGGGAGAGTGGGTGGCTGGGTGACTGGGTGGTTGGGAGACTGGGTGACTGGGTGGCTGGGTGGCTGGGTGGTTGGGTGACTGGTTGGCTGGGTGGTTGGAGAGTGGGTGGCTGGGTGACTGGGTGGTTGGGAGACTGGGTGACTGGGTGGCTGGGTGACTGGGTGGTTGGGTGGCTGGGTGGCTGGGTGGTTGGGAGAGTGGGTGGCTGGGTGACTGGGTGGCTGGGTGGCTGGGTGGCTGGGTGGCTGGGTGGCTGGGAGACTGGGTGGCTGGGTGGCTGGGTGATTGGGAGAGTGGGTGGTTGGGAGACTGGGTGGCTGGGTGGCTGGGTGGTTGGGAGAGTAGGTGGCTGGGTGGTTGGGAGACTGGGTGGCTGGGTGGCTGGGTGGTTAGGAGAGTGGGTGGCTGGGTGGTTGGGAGACTGGGTGGTTGGGAGACTGGGTGGCTGGGTGACTGGGTGGCTGGGTGGCTGGGTGGTTGGGAGAGTGGGTGGCTGGGTGACTGGGTGGCTGGGTGGCTGGGTGGTTGGGAGAGTGGGTGGCTGGGTGACTGGGTGGTTGGGAGACTGGGTGACTGGGTGGCTGGGTGGTTGGGTGACTGGTTGGCTGGGTGGTTGGGAGAGTGGGTGGCTGGGTGACTGGGTGGCTGGGTGGCTGACGCGTGCCGTTTCAGAGCTGGAGATGAAGGACTCGATGTCCATGGAGACGTCCCCGCGGCTGATGTCGTTCCACCACCAGAGCATGACGGACCCCGTTCTGCCGGAATCCATCTTCAGCGCCCGCAAGTCCACCCTGCTGCGGGACTGGGTGGGCAAGCTGCCTGACACGTCGTACGAGCGCAGGCTCAAGAGCCTCATGGACAAGGGCTCGGAGCCCAAGGTGGAGCTGACCCGGGCCCTGAAGCCCGAGGAGGTGCTGAGCTGCCGGTGAGCCCCGCGTCCCCTCCAGACCCCCCCGTGTCCCGTGTCCCGTGTCCTAAATCCCGTGTCCCGTGACCCGTGTCCCGTGTTCCAAGTCCCGTGTCCCATGCCCCGCTGTCCCCCCAGACCCCACCCCCGTGTCCCGTGTCCCGTGTCCTAAATCCCGTGTCCCGTGACCCGTGTCCCGTGTTCCAAGTCCAGTGTCCCATGCCCCGCTGTCCCCCCAGACCCCACCCCCGTGTCCCGTGTCCCGTGTCCTAAATCCCGTGTCCCGTGTCCCGTGTCCTAAGTCCCAAGTCCCATGTCCCATGTCCCATGTCCCAAGTCCCGTGTCCCGTGTCCTAAATCCCGTGTCCCGTGTCCCGTGTCCTAAGTCCCATGTCCCGGGTGCACACGACCTCCTGGGGGGGCGGAGACGGGCGGGTGGTGCTTGTACGTATTGATTTTATTACCAAGCGACTTTATTACCAAGAAACCCTCACCTCTCGCCCGGCCCGAGGGGCTTAGGTCAGGGTTCGATTCCCGGCACTCAGGGCACAGGCCCGGGTTGCGGGCTCCATCCCCAGTGGGGCGCGTGTGGGAGACGCCAATCCACCATTCTCTCTCACTGTGGATGTGTCTTACCTCTCCCTTCCTCTCTCGGACGTCAATAAAAATACATTAAAAGGAAAAAAAAAAACAAAAACCACACAACCAAAAATCTCCCAGCCACTCGGAGGTGCCCCATCAGCGCCGGGGGGGCCTCGCGAGCCTTCGGGGTGGCCCGGGGGAGGCCGCTGACGCCCCGGCCGCCCGCACAGGTACCTGCGGCTCTCCAAAAACAACATCCGGACGCTGCTCAAGCTGTGCACGGACGCGGGCCTGGCCGTGGACATCCACCCCCACATGGTGGAGACCGAGATCGACGCCAAGAAGGTGTTCGCCCCGTACCCGACCGTCGCCCTCTGAGCCGCCCGGCCCCGCGGCCCCCACCACCCCGGGCCGGCTCTGCCCCGGCCCCCCGGCTCACCGCGTCTGGCTCTCCGGACCGTGCTGACCTACAAACAAGGCTAAGCTGCATGGATGGCGGTGCCGGCGGCCTCTGTCCTCCTCCGGCTCCGAGCCGGCTCAGCAGCCGCTGGGCTCCCCCCCCCCCCCAGCCCCTCCTCGCACAGGCTGCACCCTAGGGCCCCCACGCCGCAGGGGACCGAGGATGGGGAGCTGGTGGGGGGCATGTGCGCCCACCCAGGTCTCCCACGCCACGTGGCGAGGCTCTGTGGGGAGCCGGCTCTCTCCTTTGTCCGGTGGGGAGCCTGTCTGGGGCGGTGGCTGGGGGGGGGTAGCGGGAGGAGACCCATCCGCACGCGGAAACCAGGGTTCCCGGGGTGAAAAGAAGGATGAGAGGCAGCGGGGCTGCGGGACCCGGTCCTCACCTCGGGCGGCTCTGCGCCCGCGTCCGGAGGCCGGGCAGATCCGAAGGCCCCTCGGACCCTGGACAGGCCCGTGCTGAGCAGCGGCTCACGGGGGTCAGGGGCCTTCTGGGCCGCAAGCATCTCAGGTGAGTGCGTCCCGCCGCCCCCCCCCCGGCAGCCCCCCAGCCCGCGCCTCTGCTCCCTCGTCCGGAAAAGGGGCCGGTGGCTGTGCCAGCCGGGCGGGTGCCGGGGAGGGGGACGCGGGCGTTCCCGCAGGCCTGGGGGGACCGGGAGCAGACATCAGCCCCGCCCTGCCCCCGCCCAGCCCCCGCTTCCTCCAGGGCCCCGGGAACCGGCCGGCGGCATTGTGGAGCCAAACCCCGAGGCAGAGCTGCTGATGGCAAACCCGGATCCCCTCGCGCTGACCCCGGGTGTCTCCCTGCTGCCCAGCGCCCACAGGGCGGCTCTGACCGGTTTCACTGTCGCTCCCTGAGGCTCCACGCCGCCCCGGGGGGGGGGGGGGGGCGGTCTCCGCTGAGTCATCGCTGGAGTCAGATGCGCGGCCCAGCCCACACCCATCACCAACAGGGACCTCTCCTCACTTCTGTTCTCTCTCACCCCCAGCCTCCCCCCAGCCCTCCCCACCCCCCGCCCTCCCCACCCCCATCCTCCCCACCCCCATCCCCCCACCCACCGCCCTCCCAACCCACCGCCCTCCCCCCCCCGCCCTCCTCACCTCCCATTCTCCCCACCCACCGCCCTCCCCACCCTCCATTCTCCCCCTCCCCACCCCCCATTCTCTTCACCCACCACCCTCTCCACCCACCAGCCTCTCCAGCTGCAAAGGCTGCATGATGCCCTGCTCTCCGTTGAGTGTCCGGCCCTCCCGGAAAACTAACAAAATTTGTGCACGGGGAGAGGGGTATCCCTCAGCCCAACCTGCACCCTCTCCAATCTGGGACCCCTTGAGGGATGCCTGACCCCCCATTTAGGCCCAGTGGGATCAGGCCTAAACAGGCAGTCGGGCATGCCTCTCACAATCCAGGACTGCTGGCTCCCAACCACTTACCTGCCTCTGCTTGATTGCCCCTAACCACTTCTGCCTGCCAGCCTGATCACCCCTAACCGTTCCCCTACCAGCTTGATGGACGCCTAATTGCTCCCTTGCCATCCCAAATGTCCCAAACTGCCCTCCCCTGCAGGCCCGGTCACCCCAAACTGTCCTCCTCTACAGGCCTGGCCCCTCCACGCCACAACTGTACTCCCCTGCAGGCCTGATCACCCACAACTGCCTTCCCCTGCTGGCCTGGTCCCTCCCAACTGCCCTTCCCTGCCAGCCATCTTGTGGTGGCCATCTTGTGTCCACAAGGGGGCAGTCATCTTGTGTCTTGGAGTGACAGTCCATCTGCATATCACGCTTTCCTAGATAGAATGTAGATTTTTAAGAGAGAAGTTAAGGGGTGTACCGTGCGTGGCGGGGGAGCCTTTCACTGAGCACACACTGCGAGGGACAGCTGCCACTTTGCCCCTGTGCCGGAGGTAGGCGTGGGGGAGAGGCATCCTTGGCCAGGGTGACTGTTGGGGTGCCTGAAACGAGATGGGGGTGGGGGTAAAACCAAGAGAGAGGAAGGCAGGAGCCGGGGTTCGGGTGGGCTGGCGAGGGGAGGTGCCGTCAGCATCCGCAGTGGTTCCGTGGTCAGGAGCCACGGCAGGTGGGAGGGGCCGGGGAGGGCAAGCTCGGAGACGGGGTGCTGTCAGAAGGACCCCGGACTGGGACCGGGTGGCTGAAAACCACAGGCCGGGGGCCAGACGTCCGAATGGAAGGCACCCGCGGGGCCAGCCCTTCTGAGGCCTCGAGAGAAAGGTCCTCGCACCCCGTTCGGCTCCCGGCGGCCCGGGGGGTCCTTGGCCTGTGGCAGCATCACCCCCGTCTCTGCTCCGGCTCCACGTGGCCGTCTTCCCCGTGTCTCTGCTCTTCTGAGGACCCAACCGGATAAAACTGGGCGGGCCTGAGCCTGCAGACTTCGCGAAGACCCTGTCTGCCGGTGACATGGGCGCCCCCGGGGACCAGGACTTGGACAAAACCTTTGGGGGACGCACTTGGGCCCACAAGGCAGAGGCCAGAGGTGAGGAGGCGGAGGCTCTGAGAGAGGCAGAGAGGTCCCCGGGACCCTCGAGTTCATGACAGTTGGCACGGGGACCCTCCCTCCTGGCACCCCTCCCTGACCTGGTCCAGCCGCCTCCACGGCCCGCCCTGCCCACGTCGGCCCCCTTCTGCCCACCAAGATGGCCACAACTGAGGCCACGGCTGGTGGCCCCCAGAGGCAGGCCCTCCTGGCACGCTTCTCCGTCCTCAGCCAGGGTCTCAGGGAGATTGTCGAGGAAGCCACGTCCCCCATTCTGGGATTCCCCATTCTGGGATCCGTTCATCAACACGCATCCTCTTTCCATAAGGCCTCAGAGTCATTTCAGCCGGAGGTCCGGCCAGCCCCTGCGGAGCTAGATGCCACACCTTCAAGGGGCTGCCTGGAGCTCCCTGACCCTCTGGGCGGGGAGCAGGGGGCGGGCATTGCTGTGGGAAGCTCACCCCTCAGACCCCGGGTTCTGCTGCCCAGCAGGTTGGCAGGCCTCCTGGGCCCATAGCGGACTGGGGAAAGGAGGGAGAGGACCTTAGCTGCCAGGGCCACGGGGATGCTGTGGGGTGCAGAGGGTTTTCAGGGGCGGGCCCCCACGACATAGGGAGTCTCCGACTCAGCTTCCCCGTGTTCTGGCCACGGGAGTCCACGGTGAGCCCCAAGCGCCACCGAGAACTGTGAGAAAGGAACACTCCAGCACACCCCAGTATTCCCCACCCTCAGAAGTGAAAATTGTGCGTGGCCTGGTTACTCTGCATCCTCTAAGACAGTTACCGCCAGAACCCGAGACAGACACACATGTACCAGCGTGGCCCGTGGCCCATGGCCCATGGCCCGTGGCCCGTGGGGCGAAGACCTTCTCCATCCATCAGCGGTCAGCCCTAGCTGGTTTGGCTCCGTGGATGGAGTGTCAGACTGTGGGCTGAAGGATTCTGGGTTCAATCCCAGTCAAGGGCATGTACCCCCGTGGCAGGCTGGGTCCCCAGCCTTGGTTGGGGCGTGGGCAGGAGGCAACCATTCCATGAGTCTCTCTCTCACACAGATGTCTCTCTCTCTGTCTCCCCCCCCTTCCGCTCGCTCTAAAATCAATGGAGACATAGCCTCAGGTGAGGACTAACCAAACATAAAGTAAATAAACAATAAATCGGCGGTCAGTGAAACATCCCTGGGGAAGGAGTACCGGCCCTCCGCTCCCACCGCACGCCAAGCCCATCCCGGGTGGACGCAGACAGGGCCTCCCCGCGGTGGCTGCTGCCAAAACTGGGGGGCTGCCCGTTTGGGGGTGCGAAGAGAGTGGATGGGAAGACTCTCCTCGCGAGAAAAACATCGCGCTGTGCACCTGAAACGAAGGTCACGTTCTCTGTCAAGTGCATCTCGGAAATAATCACAATTTAAAGGTGAAAAGCCTCCGCAGGAGTCTCAAAAGTGAGGCGATTCCTGGTTCCTTCCTGCCCCTCTGCCACTGCAGTTCCCCCCAAGCGCCACCAGGTGGCGCGCGATCCCAGCGGAAGAGGCACCCACCCAGGTGGGAGCCGGCTCTGGCTCAGCCCTCTGCCAGGCCAGGGGCCCCGGGACCCCGGCCGCCTCCAGCTCAGCCCAGAGGGGGCGGCCAAGCCCAGCTACTCACACACCAGCCTGAGGGGGAGGGGGAGCTCTCGCCACTTCTCCGAGCTTCCATTCTCCCTCCAAAAACAGGCATGAAATGCAATTTAAAACAACACGGAGCATCGCTTTACAGCTGATCAGGCTGGAAAACGGCAGTGAGCTGGGGGGTGCCAGGGAGACCCCGACATGGGAGTGAGGAGTCCCGGAAGTGGGGTCACTGCACCCCCCCCCCATGTCGCCGCAGGCGTCGCTGTGACCGGCAAGCCCACTCGGGTGGAGAGGGTTAGGGGCGGTGCCAGAATGGGGGAGGGGTTCGGGCCCCCCCCACCACCACCGGGAAGGGAAGGGGATGGTAACCCACATGGTGGAACAGGTGAGAGCAGGACAGCTGTGTCTACCACATGCAGACCACATACGTGTGGACGGCGTGCTGCTTCTGAGAACTGTGCACGTTCATTAGGTCGGCTGGGACCGGAGGGAGGGAGGGAAAGAAAGAGAGAGAGAAGGAGGGAGGAGGAAGGGAGGGAGAGAAGGAGGGAGGGAGGGATGGAGGGAGGGAGAGAAGGAGGGAGAGAAGGAGGGAAGGAGGAGGGAGGGAAGGAGGAGGGAAGGAGGGAGAAGGGAGGGAGGAGGGAGGAAAGGAGGAGGAAGGGAAGGAGGAGGGAGGGAAGTAGGGAGAGAGGGAGGGAGAGAGGGAGGAAGGAGGGAGAGAGGGAGGGAGAGCGGAAGGAAGGAGGGAGAGAGGGAGGGAGGAGGGAAGGAGGGAGAATGGAGGAAGGGAGGGAGGGAGGGAGTAAAGGGAGGGAAGGAAGGAGGAGGGAGAAGGGAAGAAGGGAGGGAGGAGGTAGGGAGGAAGGGAGAGGAGGAGGGAGGAGGGAGGGCAGACAGGCAGGGGAGATCGGAGAGGAGAGGACCCTCTGTGGGGGCGGGAGAGAACGGAGTGGGGTAGGGAGGGACGGGCGTGGGGTAGAGGTTTGAGGTGGGGGACGGGAAGAGAGCGTGGGAGAAGGGGCACGGGTGTGAGGGAGGGAGGGAGGGATGGAGGGAGGGAGAGAAGGAGGGAGGGAGGGAGAGAAGGAGGGAGGGAGGGAGGAGGGAGGGAGGGAGAGAGGGAGGGAGGGAGGAGGGAAGGAGGGAGAAGGGAGGGAGGGGGAGGAGGGGAGGGAAAACGTGGCGACGAACCCGGTTTTCGAGGGCTCCTGTGAGGAGGCGTCTGGGGAAACGCCTGCCGTTCTGGGCTCCTGGCCCGGTGCGTCGCGCCCCGTGGGCCTCTGGCACCAGCACCGCTGGGTGCTTTCTGGGCCCCAGGCAAGGCCGCCCTGATGAGCGGAAAGACCACGGGACGTCCCCCGCCGGGCCTGACGCCCACCGACGAGGGTGTGGAAGAAACAGCCCGTTTTCCTGCAGCCAAAGGACGGTGAACCCCTCCTCGATCGTCCTGGGACGCCCCCCAGAGCAGGCTGGGGGTGTGCAGGGGTCCCCCACCCCCGTCACTGTGGAGTCAGGGCAGGTTGCCACCCCCAGAGGCCCCAAGGCCGGAAGACGGGCCTGGTACCGGGTCTGCACCAGGCGGCCCTCCTGCCCCCCCCCCCCCAGACACTGCACCCCCTCCGGAGGGGCCCTCACAGCCCACTGGGCCATCCCGGGCCATCCCGAAGCCCCCTCCCTCCTCCTCCACTCCCCGAACAGCCCGACTCCCACGGGCTCCAGGCCAGCGGAGCCCCTGTGCGGCGCGCCTCCCCCAGGACCCGTTAGGCAGGCTCCGCCGGCCAGAGCGCGAGGCGGGAGGGCAGGCGCGGGGGGCCTCCCGTCCCCACGGGGGAGCGGCTGCGGAGCCCCAGCTGCGGCAAGAACAAAGGGGCCGGGCAGCACCCCCCCTCCGCTCCCCGGGGGGCGAGGAGCGCGGGGGGAGGGGCGGGTGCCGAGAGACAGCGGCAGTGCCTCCTGCCCACGGGACCGGCCGGCTCTGCCCGCCTCTGGCACCTCCTCCGGGGCCCCGTGCTCAAGTCCAGAATAACCCCCCCCCCCAACCCCGGCTCAGTCCGCGTGGCTCCGTGGCTGAGAGGCGACCTATGACCCCGGAGGTCGGGGTTCGATTCCCGGTCGGGGCGCAGGCCCGGGTGGCGGGCTCCATCCTCAGTGCGGGGTGAGCGGGAGGCAGCCGGTCCGCGATTCTCTCTCCTCATGAATGTTTCTCTCTCTCTCCCTCCCGTCCTCTTTGAATCAATAAAAACGTATTAAAATCCCCCTTGGCTGGCGGGCGTGGCTCCGTGGCTGAGGGGCGACCTATGACCCGGGAGGTCAGGGTTGGGCTCCCAGTCGGGGCATAAGCCCGGGTTATGGGCTCCGTCCCCAGAGCGGGGTGAGCGGGAGGCGGCGGGACCGTGATTCCCTCTCACCGTTGGTGCTTCTCTCTCTCCCTCCCTTCCTCTCTGGCATCCATAAAGACGCGTTAAGATTCCCCAAGGCCGGCAGCCGTGGCTCCGTGGCTCAGAGGCGACCTATGACCCCGGAGGTCAGGGTTCGATTCCCGGTCGGGGCACAGGCCCGGGTGGCGGGCTCCATCCCCAGTGGGGGGCGTGCGGGAGGCAGCCGGTCCGTGATTCTCTCATTGTTGGCGTCTCTCTCTCTCTCCCTCCCGTCCTCTCTGACACCCATAAAGACGCAGGAAAACCCCCCGTGGCCCGAGCTCAGGGGACAGCCCTCGCCCCAGGCCTGCTGGCACCTGGCCCTTGGCCCGGGGTGGGAAGGGAAGGGAGCCGCAGGCCGGAGCAGCCGCTGTGCCCGGGCAACCGGGCGGCCTCACTCTCGGTCCTCGTGGACTCGGCGCCAGGCACCGGGCAGCCGATATCCCGGAGCCGATTTCTCCCGACCGAGGCCGCCCCGCCCGCAGGTTCTGTGAGGAGCTCCCCACGGTCCGCCCCGGAAATGACGTAATCACTGAGGAGCTGGGAGCCGGAACGGGCTGTGTGTGGTCACTGACTCAGAGGCAGGGGAGGGAGAGGGAGAAAAGCATCTGTGCTGAGAGGGAATCACGGACGGGCTGCCTCCTGCACGCCCCCCACTGGGGATGGAGCCCGCCCCCCCGGGCCTGTGCCCCGACCAGGAATCGAACCCTGACCTCCTGGCTCCTAGGTCGACGCTCAACCCCTGAGCCACGCGCCCGGGCGAGAACGGGGTTCAGCTGTAGAAAGCAATCGGGAGACAGGGAACCTTCAGAAGGGGTGTTTGTAAACCCTTCCCCGGGCACCCCAGAAACGAGGGTCCGACTGGCCGGTAACGGGTAACGGCTGCCGTGGCCCCTGGATGAGAGAGGGGGTGCGCCCACACCTGCCTGCCCGCCCTCGGTCTGGCCACCCCCCCCTTCGGGAGCCGGGCCTCTGGTGCCCGCTCTGTGGGTGCTGCTCACGGGGCGGGAGCTGGGCTCCGGGCAGCCAGCAGCCCTCTGGGCAGAGCAGACGCCGGACCCTCCTGGGATGAGCCCCTGCTCGGAGCCGCGTGGGCCTCTCGGGGGCCGCTCCCTGAGGACCGGCGTCTGGGAGGCACTGGAGGCAGGCCTGCGGAGAGGCAGGGGAGAGCGGAGAGGAGAGGACCTTCTGTGGGGGTGGGGAGAGAGCGGGGGATAGGGAGGGACGGGTGTGGGGGGGAGGTCTGAGGTGGGAGAAGGGGGCACGGCGTGGGGGGGAGGTCTGAGGTGGGGGACGGGGGGACGGCATGGGGGGAGGTCTGAGTGGGGGGCGGGGAGAGAGCGTGGGAGAAGGGGGGACTGCGTGGCGGGGAGGTCTGAGGTAGGGGGGTGGGGAGAGAGCGTGGGAGAAGGGGGGACGGCGTGGGGGGAGGTCTGAGTGGGGGGCGGGGAGAGAGCGTGGGAGAAGGGGGGACTGCGTGGGGGGAGGTCTGAGGTGGGGGTGGGAAGGGCCGGGACAGGGGGCCATGGAGGCCCTGGCTTGCTGGGCTGCGGGTCTGAGAGCCTGTGGCTCACGGAGTGGGGGGCGGGGGGTTCCCTGGAAGACACTGGACGGTTCTTTGATTGTTGTCAGCTGAGCTCCGGGCGGCGGGCAGAGCCACGCGGGGAACACGCTCCCCCAAACAGGCTGCCGCGTGGTCAGTGCCGACTCCGGAGGGCGCCCCGGTGTTTTGGGGAGCGGCGCTGACGGGCGAATCCGGCCGAGCACCAGGCATGCTGAGGCCGACTCAAGGCGAATCCCCGCCTTTTGTCTTGACCTTTTGTGTAACTTCCCGGTATTTTGGGGGTGCGGAATAAACGTGGGCTCGGGTCCCTGTCCTGTCTCCCCGGGAGGGAGAAGGCAGGCCCCCACGGCACCAGCTTTCCCCTGTCCGCTCTCCATCCCGTCCCTCCCCGGCCCTCTGCTCCGAACTGGTGCCTTCTCTCTTTCCGAGCTGGACGCCAAGTTCGCCCCACCCCACCCCCCGCACCACATCTGGCGCCCCCGCATGGAGGCCTCCAGACCCTTCCAACATCCAGCGTGGTTCGGGGTTCCGGTTCAGGGTTCGGGTTCTGGAGAAGGCCGCCCTCAAATGAAAGAGACTAGAAGCGTATCCATTCGGGGAGATTGGGGGCCAGGCGGCCGCTCACCTCTAGGGGGGAGGGACGATGCATCTTATTGCTCCACTCGTCCTCAGGCACGAAGATGGTTCCAGTTCATGATGCTCTGTCCACAGCACTTCTCGACGGCTGCCTGATCCCCAAGACCTGGCGAGGGGAGCTGGGGGGGTCTGGGGTTTCGGGGTGACGGAGGGCGGACTCCGGAAGCCAGAGCGTGTGGAGGAGGAGAGAGCCGGCGGCCTCGAGGAGTCCTCGCCGGGAGCCGCGTCCCGTTAGCTCCCCGAGCGCACGTGGCCCCATCAGGAGGCCGTGGCAACACCATGGGCCACCACGCACGCGTTTCGTGTCTCGGTTTCCGGCTCCCCCTCCCGCTCCCCCCGATCGCCAGCCTCCATTATCCGCAGACAAAGCCTGGCCGGACGCCTGCGTCTCCGCGGCCGCCTGTCCTCCTCGAAACCCGCGTCTCCACGGGCCCTTTCATCCGGCCACGCGGCCAGGTGCCACGGAGCCTTGATCCGCCGCCTCCCCGCCTCCGCCTCCTCCAAGGACGGGTTCGCAGGAGCCGGCGGGACCGAGACGCGTTTCTGTTTTTCAAACAGAAGAGACGGCTCTTTTTCAAGGTCCCGTGCGGCGCACGCTTGAAGGAGGGGGGGCTCGGCGCGCCCCCGGGCCTCCTCCTTGAAGCGCGGGGCTCCGGGCCTCGGGCGGCGGGAGTCCGGGCCTCGGGCGGCGGGAGGCAGCCAATCAGCCCGGCGGCCGCTGGGCCGAGGAGGCTGCGGCTCCGCCAAGCGAGCGGGGCTGAGACGGGGCCGCCGCCGCGGGAGGAGCGAGCGAGCGAGCGCGGGCCGGGATAATGAGTCGCTCTGATTCAGAGTGTGCCGGCCCGGCTCTCGCGCGCGGCTCTTGAAGGCCACTTTGAAGAAAACCCGTCCTCGCAAGTCGTTTGCTTCCCCTTAGGAGGGCCGGCCTTCTAAAAATACTCCCCGTCCCTCGCCCCTCGGAAGCAAATTATGTTGTGTGGCAGCCGCTTCGTTATCCTGGGCCCAGCCGGCCGCGGGCGGACGGGGCGGCTTCAAGACGGTGCCGTGGGCAACAGCCACGGGCAGGGAGGGGCGCGGCCCCCTGAGAGCCGGGCCCGGCTTCCCGTGGGACCTGCGGGGCCAGAAGAGCTTGAGGGGTGAAGGGGGAGGTGGGGCAGAAGAAGAGGCCCGTTCTGTTTTTCGCGGGTGTTTGGGGACCAGGCGCAGCGTGGGGGCCTGGGGGTGCCACAGGGAGCGGGCAAGGGTGCTGCAGACAGAGATGGGGCTCTGGCGAGGGGCACGGACACTCGCTAAACTCAGGGTGAAGGAGACAGGCGAGGCCACGAGGGCCGAGGAGGGCGTGCCTGCGGAAGGAAGGGGGTGTCTGCCGTGGTCTCGGCCGTGGACAGGGCCGTGGGAAGGGACGAGAAGGGGAGCAGCAGCGAGGGCTGCGGTGGGGGCGAGCTGGGCGGGTTAGTAAGAGCCAGGGCCTGGGCAGAGGGAGCAGGAACGTGGGGGGCGTGGCTAGGAGGCAGGCATCTACAGCACCCCATAGCCCCCAGCGGCCCCCCCCCCAGCGGCCCAATTCTCAGAGCCTGGAGAGCCAAGGCCACAATGTCTGTGCCGGGCGTCTTCCATGCTGAGCTTCTCTCTGTGGGAGACCCCCCCCCCCAGACAGGAGGCCCCAGAGGAAAGGGCGCCCGGGGAAAGGGGGCCCAGAGGGGCCACTGACCCAAGAGTCCCGGCCCAACTGGCTCTGGTTCTGCATTGTGAGCTCTCTCTCCACCCGGGAAAGAGTGGCCACAGTCCCCTCAGAAGGCTGCGTGGAAGGCGTGGGGCGCGTGTCTGCGTGTGGGGGCGCCTGTCCTTGGTCCCCAAGCAGGGCGTTTGTCTCCCACCTTGGTGTTGTGTGTGTTTGTGTGTGTGTTTAAGATTTTGGAAAAGTAATTTGAGCGAGAGGAAGGGAGAGAGAGAAACATTGATGTGAGAGAGAACCATCCATCAGCTGCCTCCTGCATGCCCCTTCCTGAGGATCGGGATGGCAACCTGGGCACCGGCCCTGACCGGGAATCTCATCAGCAGCCTCTCGGCACAGGCCGACACCCCATCGCCGACACCCCATCACAACACCCCATCACAACACCCCATCACCAACACCCCATCACCAACACCCCATCACAACACCCCATCACAACACCCCATCACAACACTCCATCACCAACACCCATCACCAACACCCCACCACCGACACCCCATCACCGATACCCCATCACCAACACCCCATCACAATACCCCATCACAACACCCCACCACCGACACCCCATCACAACACCCCATCACAACACCCCATCACAACACCCCACCACCTACACCCATCACCAACACCCCACCACCGACACCCCATCACCGATACCCCATCACCAACACCCCATCACCACACCCCATCACAATACCCCATCACAACACCCTATCACCAATACCCCATCACCAATACCCCATCACCAACACCCCATCGCCAACACCCCATCACCAATACCCCATCACAACACCCCATCACCGACACCCCATCACCGATACCCCATCACCAACACCCCATCACCAACACCCCATCACAACACCCCATCACCAACACCCCATCGCCAACACCCCACCACCGACACCCCATCACGACACCCCACCACCGACACCCCACCACGACACCCCACCACCGACACCCCACCACCGACACCCCATCACAACACCCCACCACCTACACCCCATCACAACACCCCATCACAACACCCCACCACTGACACTCCATCACCGACACCCCATCACAACACCCCATCACAACACCCCATCACCACACCCCATCACAACACCCCAACACCCCACCACCTACACCCCATCACAACACCCCACCACCTACACCCCATCACAACACCCCACCACCGACACCCCATCACAACACCCCACCACCTACACCCCATCACCAATACCCCATCACAACACCCCATCACAACACCCCACCACCGACACCCCATCTCTGAGCCACACGGCGGGCTGTCTTCTCTTCTGTCGGTCACAGCCTGGTGAGGCGGAGGAGAGACAGCGCCCTCCATTCTCCGGGGCCCACGATGCACCAGTCCTCACACTGGGACCTGCAGGCTTCCTGAGCCCAGACCGTGGGTGACTGCTCGTGGAGGCCGGCAGGGGGAGCCGGCCCTGGGGTTCCCCTGGGACCTGGGACGGCTCACACCCTGGGGCCCAGAGGCAGGAGGCGGCCGGCCGGTCAGGGTCGGGGTGAGGCCTGGAGCCAGAGGAGGGGCTGGGCCTGCTGAGCGGCCGGCGAACCGAACCATCTGGGCACCAGCGAGCCCCAGGTCGGGGGCCGCATCGGGGAGCGGGTTATCGGGGTGCTGTGTGCGTGGAGGAGCAGGGACGGTTCACCCACACACCAGGCCTGCGTGGGGGGTCCGGTGGCCCGGGGGACGGGCCAGGTGTCACCCTGAAAGCCGGGCTGCGATCAGGAGCAGCCCCTGCCCTGGGCCTTCGAGAGCCTGCAGGGTGGGGCTGGGGGTGCCGAGGGAACGAGAGGAGACGGGGTGTGCTGGGGGTGAGGCCTCCTTGAGGCTGGAGGGGGCCGCCTGCAGGGGGAGCCCCGAGGAGGAGAGGGGGGTGAGGGGGGCCGTCACACCAAGGTGGGGGAGCCCCGTGCGAAGGCCCGGGGCGGGGGGCTGGCACGGACAGAGGGAACCAGCCCCACGGGTCTTGAAAGTGCGGCAGGGGTGTGAGTGGGTTACACTGGGGTGTGGGGGGAGAAGGGGGGTCTGCTTGGCACTTCTTCCGGCTCACCCGGCCACCACGTGGAGAGAAAGCTTTTATTTGGTGCATTTCATGCTCTGTCCTGAGGCAGCCCCGCAGAGGTGGGGGCCCCGGGCCTTGATGAGGCGGGTGCAGGGCCTGATGCCAAACGGGGGTTCGGAGGAAGAGGGCGGTGGGGGGTGGGCAGAGGTGTGGAGCTCCGGGCCCCGTGTCTGCCCTGCAACGGAGACCCACACCCGTCACCCAACCACTGTCCTTCCCTCCTGTGTCCCCGCCAGTGGGCGCCCCTCTGGCTGAAACAGGCCCCCTGCCCCCCCACCTCTCCTCCACCACCACCCCCACACACACACACACACTCGGGGCTTCCCTGCGATTCCCATTAAAATGACCCCAGACTTCCTGCCTGTGCTGCTTGCTGACCCACATCCTTCCAGGAAAGTGACGGAATTCTTCTTTCTTTCTTTATTTTTTAAGCCAGCCTGTCCGGAGAAAAGGCGTTTTTAACCTGATTTTGACGGAGAGGGAAACCGGCAGGCAGGATGTAGACGTGACTCGGCGAAGACCTCACACCGAGGAAGGCCCTCGGCCTCAGGCTCCTGCGTCTCCTCCCGCCTGCCTACGGGACAGGGGTGGGGGGGACCCCATCCTTTTCCACGGGGTCCCCGGGGCAGGAGCGCCCCACAGGCCGTGGCCGGCTCTGACTCCGGGCTCGGGCCCCACGTTCTCACTCAGGCTGGGTCCCCGACACCGGCAGCCTCGCGGGAAAGCTGGCCACGGTCCCGTTCTCACCACCAGATGAACCCTCCCGCCGCCACCGGACGCCAGAGCTGACACCTGCTGGAGGCAGTGCCTCTTTCATTTTTTAAAATACATTTTATTGATTTTTATAGAGAGGAAGGGAGAGGGATGGAGAGTTAGAAACACCGATGAGAGAGAAACACCCATCAGCTGCCTCCTGCACCTCCCCACTCCTCCGCACTGGGGATGTGCCCGCAACCAAGGTACATGCCCTTGACCGGAATCTAACCCGGGACCCTTCAGTCCGCAGGCCGACGCTCTATGCACCGAGCCACACCGGTTTCGGCTCTTCCGTTTTTTAAAACTTGTTTTTATTGATGTCAGAGAGGAAGGGAGAGGAAGAGACAGAAACGTCAGCGATGAGAGAGAATCGTGGACCGGCTGCCTCCTGCACGCCCCCCACTGGGGATGTAGCCCCAAACCAGGGCCTGCGCCCCTGACCGGGCATCGAACCATGACCTCCCGGGTCATAGGTCAATGCTCACCCGCTGAGCCATGCCTGTTTCCAAGCCATTTCCCGCTCCAGACGCTAAAGGTCACTGGGGTCCCCTGGCGGTGAGCCGTCTGCGATTCTGGGAGCCGGCACGCGGTGGCCTGGGTCGGGACGGGCTCCCCCGGAGCTTCGACAATCCCCTCTCTCGGAGGCCACACAGAGGAGGCCTCGGTTACCCAGACAATCCTGTGTGGGGAGAGATGCGGTGTTTGGTGTATTTAACGAGCAAGCCACCCCCCCCCCCCCCCGAGGCCTTTCAACAAAGCCGGAGAGACGGGCCGACGGGCTTGGCGGGCCCGGGCGAGAGGCAGCCCCTGGCGCGGGCACTGGCCACACCTGGAACCCATCTCCAGGCGCAGGGCCCGAAGGGGAGGCCGGTGGGGCGGCCGGCACGCAGCCCGCCCCAGCCGCCCAGCTGAACCGAGTGTGCTGATGGGGAAGGTGTGGTGTGGATGAGCAGAGGAGACGTCACCGAGTTCGGAAGCCGCCCACCAGCCCAAAGGGCGTCCCTGCTCTGGAGGGTCCCTCACCGTGAGGCTGTTCGCGAAGGCAGGCGGGGCCCCAGCCTCGGCCGACTCAGCGAAAGGTACGCTGCACCCCAAACACAGTCCTCGCAGGAGACTGACGTGGGGGGCCCGATATTGTGGGTTTTGGGGAGAAGGGAGAGAGGAGATTTATATCCAGCGACTCCTCCACACGCCTCGGGGAGTCGCCTTGCAGGAGTGAGCGTGGGGGTGTACAGGGAGGTAGACCAGGTGTCCGCACAGGAGCATCTCTGGGGGTACACGCACACGTATGTGCGCTCCTGTGGGTAATTAGGGAACATTCTCTTTTAGAGCATTTTTAGGTTCCTAGCAAGACTGGGCAAAAACTGCAGAAAGTTCCCATACACGCCCTCTGTCCCCCTCACCCTCTCCCCCGTGCACAGCCCACTGGCCGCACCCCACCCCAGACCGGGAGGGACGTCGTTACAGTAGCGAACCTACCTGGATACATTGTTACCGCCCGAAGCCGGGCCACGTGGTGTTTGTGAATGGCGCTCAGGTGCTGGGTCTTTCCACAAACACTAAGCCCAGTTCAGGGGCCAAAGAAACAGACGCAGAGAGCAAGCCCTCCCCGTCCTGCGTCTGTACAACCCTAGGCGCCCCGAGAGGAAAACCTCATGAACTCGGGCCCCCAACACACACCTACAGACATGCTGCCCGTCGCTAGCAATGTCGGTCACAGGGAGTGCGTCCCCCAGTGTTTTCTGCAGGAACAACACCCCACAATGCAGAGGCTGCGAACAACCCCTTACGGGGCTCATGAGACTGCCAGCTGGCACCGGGGGCCGGGCTCAGCCGGGCAGGCCTTCGGGACGCGGCTGGCTCCCCGGTGCGCCCGTGGTCGCTGGCGGGTGGGCTGGCTGGTGGCTCCAAACTGGGGGTGGGCCGGCTGGTGGTTGCCGGGTGGTGGGGACAGCTGGACCCAGCCGGCCAGCCCAGGCTCCTGCCCGCTGTCTCGGGGGGTCCGAGAGCGGCAAGAGGGCCAGCCCTCCCTCAGGTTCGTGTTTGCTCCGACCCCGTGACGAGAGCACGTACCGGGGCCACGCGAAGGTCTCCGTCTCGCGGGAGGAGCTGCGGGAAACGCAGGGAGAGTGAGACCTGGGCGTGTCCGGCGCCCATGAGGCAGGTGGTCAGGCCGGTTTGGGAGCGGAGGACGGGGTGCCAGGGCGGGGTGGTGCAGACACGGCGGCCCCGAGGCCATCCAGGCCCTGGCCCAGGGCAGAAGGGGCGCAGGCGGGAGGGGTGCGGGCGCGCTGGGTCCTGCGTGTCAGGCTGAGGATTGGGGCTTTACCAACGGGGAGTGGGGAGCTGGTGAGGGGCCGGGCAAGGTGACTCTCTCTGGGTTGGGGAGAATGACGGGCAGGCAGTGGCCCTAGGGCAGTGGTCGGCAAACTCGTCAGTCCACAGGGCCACATATCAGCAGGACAAGGACAGACATTTCTTCGGAGAGCCACCTTTTTCAAACTTCTTTTAACACCTCTTCTTCAACATAGGCTCACCCAGGCCGTGGTGTTTTGTGGAGGAGCCGCACTCAAGGGGCCAAAGAGCCGCATGTGGCTCGCGAGCTGCGGTTTGCCAACCACGGAACTAGGGGGGGCCTGGCTGGGGAGGCCCAAGGGCCTGGGAGGGGAGGGGAAGGAGGAGGCCCCGGGAGGCCTCAGCCCGCAGTCCGGGGGACCCCCAGAAACGCCCGCCGCAGACAGGGAGCCTCCCGGAGCGGGAAATCGGCCGGGGGGGGGGGGGGGGGCATTTTCCGGAAAGCGGTTCGAGGCTTCAGCGTCCCGGTTTTCCCCGGGCCCGCTCGGGGGCGGCGGAGAGCGGAGCGCGTCTCCAGCCGCAGAAGCGGCAGCGGAAGTGGGAAGAACCACCCCAGGCTTCTTGGTCTAATTCTCAAGGTCAAGTGATATCATTAGAATAACATGAACTCAATTTGAGCTGCAGCAGGGAAATCATGTCAGGAAATATGGGTCACTCCTCGCCGCGTAATGAAGCCGTTACCGCGCGGGGGCACACGCGCTCAGGAGCTGCCGGCGGCGGCGGTGGCGGCACCCGCAACGGCGGGGGAGGCGCGTCCTTGAGCCGGGACCGCTCGGCGCCCGCAGCCTCCGTCCTCGCCGGCCGGCAGGCGGGGACGCCCCGAGACAGGGCGGATGGAGAAGCTTCCTCTGAGCTCTTCCATTCTTAGTATATTTTTATTGATTTCAGAAAGGGAGAGAGGGAGGCAGAGGGGGAGAGAGAGAGAGAGAGAGAGAAAGAGAGAGAGAGAGAGAGAGAGAGGGAGGGAGGGAGAGAGAGAGAGAGAGAGGATGAGAATCACTGATCAGCTGCCTCCTGCACGCCCCCCACTGGAGATGGAGCCCGCAACCCAGGCCTGTGCCCCGACCGGGAATCGAACCCTGACCTCCTGCTTCAGAGGCTCACGCTTACCATTGAGCGACACTGGCCGGACTCTGTGGGTTTATTTTATTTTATTTTATTTTATTTTATTTTATTTTATTTTATTTTATTTTATTTTATTAGAGTTTCTTTAAAAACAACAGCAGGAGCTGGGCATAGGGAAGCGTCTGACCTCGCCGAGCAGGTGAAACCGGGCGCTCTGTCAGCCAGGGAGGGCAGGGGAGGGGGGACAGCCGGCGCTTGTGTAGCGAGGGGGCACCCTGACACGAGAGAGTGGCCCGGGGTCGTGGGTCAGGGCACAGCGGCAGAGGGGCCAGACCGCCCGCTCTCTGCAAGGGACACAGCTGCCCGCTGCCCGCTGTGCCCGCTGCCACCCCAGCTCCTGGCCAGAACGTGGCTCCGTGAGATCCTGGCTGGGGCTGCACCGTGGCCTGGCCCCTCCCTCCGCCCAGGCCTGCCCCCCTCCCCCTCCAGGTGCAGCTCCTGCGTGCACCTCCTACTACCCCACCCCCACCCCCGGGATGCCCTCCTGGCATCTCATGCGGGTGCGACAAGAGGGTGCCGGTGGGCGGAGCAGGCTGCCCTGCATGCGGCAGGCGCCCCCTCATTGCTGCCACCGTGCAGTAAGTCACGGGGAAGGCGGTGCCCTGTGGCCTTGTCCCCAACCACACGGCCTCCTCGGCCCTGAGTCCGACCTCCATCCACCCCTGGGCCCCTGCTCCTCGTCCTGGGGGACCCGGCCTGCTCAGGGTGCTGAGGATATGGAACAGCCCCTCCCCACCCGATGCCAGTGGCAGCCCCCCCCCCCCCATGGTGCAACTCCAGGCGGTTCTAGACTTTGCCAATGTCCCCCGAGAGGCACCAGTGCTCCCCGCACCCCAACCCATCCGCCTTCCCGGAGACCCCAGCGTGGGCCAGAACATGGACCAGCGCCTCTGCCAGGCCTCCTCTGTGGAACCCGGGATCCTAGCGGGGGCTGGGGTGGCACCCTCAAAGGCCCGGCACTGCCTCGGGTCCCAGCGGCTCCTGTGTGACCGCTCTGTGCCCGCTGACAGACGGAAACCCCGATGTCACTCCTGCAGCCGCCCGAGGCAGGAAACTGTGGGGGTGGGGGTGAAGGATTGTGGCCAGAGGAAGGCTCCATCCATCCGTCCATCCATTCATCCATCCATCCATCCATCCATCCACACCAGGGGCCGGCTCAGCCCTAGAGGGACAGAGAGACAGATGGATAGCAGGGTTAGGGGGTGGGAGGGGAGGCCCTGCCCCTCTCCCCCGGCCCCCACGCCCAGCGAGAGGAAAGCCGCAGCGGAAATGCCCAGGAGCGGCAGGAGTGAGAACCTCAGCGCCCCCCGGGGCCTGAGGGGGCACAGGATTTCCGGGGAGAGATTCACTTGGCGAAATGGGATAGGATCTACACGCCATAGATGGTTGCCTTGTCTGGCGCATCTCCTAACCTCGAGTAGAATGTGTGCTTTTTTATTTTTATTTTATTTTTTTATTTTTTCCACCAAAACCAACAGGGCTATTTTGCAGTTAACAAAGAACAAAGGATGTGTGGGAGACAGAATCCCTGCCTTGCCCCTGGCCCCTGCGACTCTGAGTCTGGGGAGAGGGGGGGCAGGGCTGTCCACACCCCCCCCCCACCTCCCCACAGCCCCACAACCGTCCAAGTCTTTCCTGGCAGGGCTCCCCCACCCCCACTCAGGGTCCCATGGGGAAGACGCCCACCGAGGGGTGCTGGTGGGGAGTCTTGGGGAACAAACAGCCCTACGGGTCCTCAGTCACGCCCTCTCCAGAGGTGGGCGGACCCCCGGGAACGAAAGCAGGGAGGCGTGGGGCGCGCAGGGCGGGGCGCGTGTGTACGGCAGAGCGGGCTCCGAATTGCCCGCAGCACACAAAGCAAATTCCATTTACTTCCGCGGAGCCCGAGCGTGTGACAGGGAAGGGGAGCTGTCGCCGCATTTATATTTAATCCGTTTAAGAGCGGGATGAAATAGACGTCGGCGGGGCTGGTGAAATATTTATAAAAGCACACACCGGCGCCGTGTAAGCCAGGGAGAGGGGAATGCAAGCGTTCACGTGCGGATCACACAGAGCAAGCCGGCTCTTAACCTGACAGCTCCCGGTCCCGCAGCCCGAGAGAGAGAGCTGCCAGAAACGGCCGCAGATGCGCCGCACCTGAGCCGGCGGGCTTGGGGGAGGCCGGGGGTTTGGGGGGGGGGGCGGGGGCTGAGTGTGCACCAGGCCCAGCCAGCGCCAGGTGGTCCGGGCCGACGGGCACACCTGCCTGGCCGCGCAGGTGGGCCGGCGGGCGCGGTGCCGGCGAGCAGGCTCCGGCCCGGGGTTCCGGTCGCCCTGCTGCCCGAGGGTCTGGGGTTCGGGAGGATGGATTTGCTCCTTTGCAGAGAGACGCGCGTTTTGGAAGTGCCCGGGGGGGTGCGTGTGCACAGGGCCCTGTCGGAAACACCAGGGAACACCGACAGCAGGTGAGCAAACACGCACGTCCCCTCGCCCACGGGCTCGGCTGCAGCGGCCTCGCCACCCCGCTGCCCGCCCTCGCCGGGGGCGGCTTTGCTGGGAGGCGGGATCGTCTGGGAGCGAGTTCGGACCCGGACTCGGACGGAGCGCGCTGGCCTCTCCGGCCCCTCCCACTGCCTGTCCCGACCCCAGTTCAGTGTCATCCACTGGTCCTGGCCCGAGGCTCAGCTGGCTGGGTGTCGTACGTGAACCCAAAGGCCGCTGGTTTGATTCGCGGTCAGGGCACAAGCCCGTGCTGCGTGTTCAGTCCCCAGGAGGGGGGACGGGGGAGGCAGCTAATGGATGGATGGTTCACTTTTTTTTTTTTTTTTTAGTACATTCTGTGGTGGGTTTTCTTTCTGTTTCTTTGTTTTACAGAGGAGGAGGGAGAGGGATAGAAAGTTAAAAACATCGATGAGAGAGCAACAGCGATCAGTACACCCCCCACTGGGATGTGCCCACAACCAAGGCACATGCCCTTGACCGGGATCGAACCCGGGACCCCTCAGTCTGCAGGCCGATGCTCTATCCGCTGAGCCACACCGGTCAGGGCATTTTTATTAGGGGGCAAGGCCGATGCACTATCCCCTGAGCTACACAGGCCAGGGCGTTTATTAGGGGCGAGGCTGATGCGCTATCCCCTGAGCTACACAGGCCAGGGCGTTTATTAGGGGCGAGGCTGATGCGCTATCCCCTGAGCTACACAGGCCAGGGCGTTTATTAGAGGCGAGGCTGATGCGCTATCCCCTGAGCTACACAGGCCAGGGCGTTTATTAGAGGCGAGGCTGATGCGCTATCCCCTGAGCTACACAGGCCAGGGCGTTTATTAGGGGCGAGGCTGATGCGCTATCCCCTGAGCTACACAGGCCAGGGCGTTTATTAGAGGCGAGGCCGATGCGCTATCCCCTGAGCTACACAGGCCAGGGCGTTTATTAGGGGCGAGGCCGATGCGCTATCCCCTGAGCTACACAGGCCAGGGCGTTTATTAGGGGCGAGGCTGATGCGCTATCCCCTGAGCTACACAGGCCAGGGCGTTTATTAGGGGCGAGGCCGATGCGCTATCCCCTGAGCTACACAGGCCAGGGCGTTTATTAGGGGCGAGGCCGATGCGCTATCCCCTGAGCTACACAGGCCAGGGCGTTTATTAGGGGCGAGGCCGATGCGCTATCCCCTGAGCTACACAGGCCAGGGCGTTTATTAGGGGCGAGGCCGATGCGCTATCCCCTGAGCTACACAGGCCAGGGCGTTTATTAGGGGCGAGGCCGATGCGCTATCCCCTGAGCTACACAGGCCAGGGCGTTTATTAGGGGCGAGGCCGATGCGCTATCCCCTGAGCTACACAGGCCAGGGCGTTTATTAGGGGCGAGGCCGATGCGCTATCCCCTGAGCTACACAGGCCAGGGCGTTTATTAGGGGCGAGGCCGATGCGCTATCCCCTGAGCTACACTGGCCAGGGCAGGATGGTTCGCTTTCACATCGATGTTTCTCTCTCTCTCTCCCTCTCCCTTCCTCTCTCTCTAAAAATCAATAAAAAAAAAACCTTCTTAAGAATGATGAGCTCGTCTTGTACACCCACTTCAAGCCTGTCTCCCCCAAAACACATTCAAGGATGCCCGCTGCCCCTCCGGCTGGGTCTCCCTCGGCCGAACCCTGGGCCACGCCCTGGGGCGCATCCTCAGACCGCCGCGGGGCTCCCTGGTCTCTCGGTCCCCCTGGGCCGTGGCTGTGTTTCATCACGGCTGCAGGTCGAGCGCTCTTCGTGCGGACCCTAGGGCGGGGGCGGGGGGGTCACTTCGGGGCCCCCCCCACTGTCTGCAGCCTGGCCTTCTGTGGAAGCCTGGGGGGCGGGGGCCTTGCCCGCTGGGGAGGACTCCGGCCCAGGCAGTCAGGGGGTGGTGCCACTCGGCCACCTGCAGGGCTTTCCAATGCTGCTCACGTCGGCAGTGGGTGAGTGGCAAAAACACAGTCGCTCTTTCCAAAGATAAAAAAGGCGTCCCTCACCCCCCCCCGCCCCCATCAGGGGCGGTATTCCCCAGAGAACCCGCCTGATGGGCCTGCTCCCCTCCCGTCCTTTCCTAAGGCCCCCCAGCACCGCCCAGGCCTCGCCTTGGCACCTCGCCCTCGGGCACCTGCGTTCCTGGCAAACAATGGCAGCCCAGCGCCCCCCTTGAGGGCACCAGGTGCTCCTGGGCCAGGGGCCCGCGTTTCATCCCCCCCCCCCCCGTGCCCCTTCGGTGCCACTTCCACTTGACCCTGGGGGTGACCTTGCCGCCTGGATTCCTGGTTCAAAGGCGCCAAGAAAGCCTCCCCAGCGGCAGCTGGGCCTTTCTGCCGGCTCTTTCCTCTCCGGGCTCCGCGGCCAGGCGGGACCCTTCCCATGGGAGGGGGGGGGGGGCGAGATGACCCCGACGACCCCCCACAGGCACCATTCCAGTTCCCCGGGGCCCCAGGGTCTGGATGGGGAAACCACCCCCCCACCCCCCCACCCCCGTCACTCAGCCCTCCCATCTCAGCCTCCCTCGCCAGCCCCAGGCCCACACACAGCACCTCCAGGCGCCTGAGTCCCCCCGAAACTGTCCTTTTCAGTGCCAGCAGGCAGCGCTGGTTCAGATGCCCGGCAAAGCATGATGGGAGGATCTGCCGTACGGGAATTTCAGGTCATTAGGACCAAATGGGGTGGGGGGGAGGTCTCAGGCCAGAGAGAGGTCACCACAGGAACCCTGCAGCCCCCCAGCTTATCTTCCTCTTCCTCCTCCCAGAAGGCCTTGCACCCCCGCCGGCTGCAGCCTCACCACAGCCTCGGGGGCCCAGGGAGACGCTGGGCGGCTGTCTGTCTACCCAGAGCACCTCCCCGCCACCCTCCATTAAGGTGGGTGCATCGTGGCCCCCAACAAGATATGACGGGCCTGCTGGCGGGGTTCAGTGGTTGAGCATCGACCTAGGAACTAGGAGGTCACGGTTCGATTCCCGGTCAGGACACAGCCCGGTTTGTGGGTTCTGTCCCCAGTAGGGGGCGTGCAGGAGGCAGCCAGCGGATGGTTCTCTCTCATCCCTGATGTTTCTGTCTCTGTCTTTCTCCTTTCCTCTCGGAAATCAATTTAGGAAACATATTTAAAATACCCAATTGTGGCGCTGAGACTGGTGTGGCTCAGTGGATAGAGCGTCGGACTGCGGACTGAAGGGTCCCGGGTTCGATTCCGGCAAGGGCATGTACTTTGGCTGCGGGCACATCCCCAGTGGGTGGCGTGCAGGAGGCAGCTGATCGATGTCTCTCTCTCATTGATGTTTCTGACTTTCTATCCCTCTCCCTTCTGCTCTGTAAAAAAATCAATAAAATATATTTAAAAAAATAAATAAAATAAAATACCCAATTGTGGCCGAAACCAGTGTTGCTCAGTGGATAGAGCGTAGGCCTGTGGACTGAAAGGTCCCAGGTTTGGTTCCGGTCAAGGGCATGTACCTTGGTTGCGGGCACATCCCCATGGGAGGGGGGGCGTGCAAGAGGCAGCTGATCGATGTTTCTCGCTCATCGATGTTTCTAACTCCCTCTCCCTCTCCCTTCCTCTCTGTAAAAAAATCAATAAAATATATTAAAATAAAATACCCAATTGTTTGCCCACCTTTTTTAAAAAAACGTGGTGATAGCGGAAACTGGTTTGGCTCGGTGGATAGAGCGTCGGCCTGCGGACTGAAAGGTCCCAGGTTCGATTCCGGTCAAGGGCATGTACCTTGGTTGCGGGCACATCCCCAGTGGGGCGTGTGCAGGAGGCAGCTGATGGATGTTTCTCTCTCATGGATGTTTCTGATTCTCTATGCCTCTCCCTTCCTCTCTGTAAAAAAAACAAAACAAACAAACAAACAAACAAAAACGTGGTGATCGAAATTAAAATGGGCAGGTCGACCTTAACTCGAGAGAGGACCTTTTCAGCTGAGGGAGGAGCTGGGCGGCCAGAGGGGCTAACTGCGATGGTGGAGGCCCCCACAGAGAGGCAGCCCAGGGAGGGGAGCCCCATGACCAGGAGGCGGAGAGGGGAGCCGCGGGGAGAGGGGGGAGGCACGGGGTCCCCTCCGGTCCGGAGAGAGAGCAGGACTTGCTGATGCCTGGCCCCTGGCCTCTGGCCCAGCTGCCTGGGCATAAACGCCTGTTGTTCAAAGCCGCCGCGGGCCGCCGTCTCTTGCCGCAGCCTCAGACGCCGACACAGGCGTGCCACAGTGTGGAGGGCGTTTTCGTGGGCAGTCAAACCCCCCCCCCTCGCCACCACCAGGGTCTGGCGCCGGATGCTGCCTCCAACCCTCCCCAGCTTTGGAGGATGGGACCCCGTAGGACTCAGGGAGTCCTGATTGCCCTGGGACCCCCTTCCGTGATTCCAGGGTAGGCATGCGAGCTCAGGCTCACCAGAGAGGGGAGGGCAAGGCATGCTGGGAGGAGGGAGTGCGGTGGGATGCCGTCTCCTTCCTCAGGGATGATCACCCCCACCTGGGAGTCCCCACCGCCGGCCTGGGCAGGATGGCAGCATGGGGAGACGGGAGGCCCGGAGGGAGAGGAAGAGGATAGGAGAGAGGCAGGGAGCCAACCCAATCCCCCCGCCCCCGCCAATTCGAACCCCGTTTAAGGCAGAGCAGGAACTGACCAAGACCGAAAGCTACTTAGGGGTTCTGAAGGGACAGCTTGAGGTTAAATAGCGCCTCCTGGTGGAGACAGGGCGTAGCTGCATTCGGGGTAGACCAGAAGTCCACCTGCATGGAGATTTGAGAAGCCCCTGGGGTAGACCTCCCTCTAAAGGGAGAGGGTGGCTTCACAGCAGAGCTTTGAGGCTGAGGCACCGAGGGGGCAGGACCCCGTGTCTGGCCCGCAGATTTCTCTGCTGACCACACCCCGAGATTCCTGCCCCACATCCTCCGCCGAGAGAGAGGGGGTCGGTGAACGTGGGACGGTTTGCACGAAACTCAGAAGACCTGGGGACCAAGGACAGAGCAACAGGGAAGGGGCAGAGGGGGCTTCTCCCCACGGCCGCTCAGGGCAGGGAGGACGCCAGAATGTGGGGAGCGATGGGCAGCTCCGGGCGTCAGCCCATCGGCCTGGAGGCCTGATGCTCAGGGGCGGCTGCGGGGCCAGCAGCAGGGGGTCCCCTGGAGGCTGCTGGGTCTAGAGTGGGTCCCCCTGCCCCTGCAGTGCCTACAGGATGAGCTGCATTGGGGGCACGGAGAACAGGGGGGGAGGGGGTCACTCCATGCTTCTCAGGAAGACATACCCCCCGTGAGATAAGCCACGAGAGGCCCCGAAACAGCACGGTGACCACTGGAGGGGTCGCCGGGGGTCCTGCAGCGTCAGGCGAGAGCAAGAACCGTGTAGCTCTCGGCCACTGGGCAAGGCTCCTCCGTGGCCCCGTGGCCCGGCAGGTGCAGGCCACACCCTCCACGCGTGGCCTCGACGCAGGCCACGCCAGTCACTCCCTGTAACCTCCGGCGTATCCGCCTTATCATCGCCGACCTCGATGCCCTGGGGGCTGGAAGCAGCTGCTCACGCCCACCCCCTGCTCCTGCCAACGATGTGGGCTCCCGGCCAGGACCCAGGGACCCTGAGCCGAGCCAGGGCCTGAGGTGCCTCTGGCCAGAGGAGAGGGCGAGGGTGAGGGAGGCAGGGACTGCAAGCCCCACCCCAGCCTCTATCACGCTTTCTCCCCACGCCTCCTGCCCCCAGGCTGGGCCTTCGCAGTGCCAGCCCTGGGTGGTGTGGGGGAGGGACGCCCGCCCCCCCCCGCCCGCCCCCCGCCCCGCCGGGGAGCAGGAGGCCCCTGGAGCAGGCCGTGCCCCGTGTGTGACCTGCTTGCAGTCACCGGGCAGAGCGCCCACCTTCTAGCCGGGCCATCGAGCCCCATTGCACTCATGTGAACTACCAGCATACGAACGCCTCCACCAGAGAGATGGCCGTGAGCCCCCCTCTGGGCCCCCCACCGCAGGACACAGGGCTTTCATTTCAGGGTGCACAGCCTTCTGGGGAGCCCCAGACCCAGTCAGGGCCACTTGGAGGTGATGATTAGAGGCAAAATAGAGGCCAGGGGGCCCCATGCTCTCCTCGAGGGAGGCACGCCCCGCCCAAAGGCTCCCTTGCCCCCTGCAGGGCCTCTCCCCCCACCCCACACCCCCACACTCCCACACCCCACACCCCCACACCCCACACCCCACACCCCACACCCCCACACCCCACACCCCCACACCCCACACCCCACACCCCCACACCCCCTCACCCCAGCAGCCCCGGCTCCAGCAGCTCAGGAAGCTCTCCAGGCGGCGGCGGCGGCGGCACAGGCCCTCCCTTGCAGAGCCAACTCCCACCCGATGGGAGGAGTAGGGCCCAGGGGCGGCCCGTCGCTGAGCCCCCGAGAGGCCTGATCCCCGGGGCCTCGGCCGCAGCTCCAGGGCCCGCCGGCTCCAGCAGAGCTTCGAGGAGGAGCCGTTTGCACACCGGAGCCGGCGGCTGTCTCGGGGCAGGTCCCCCCCGCCCACGAGGCCTTCACTGTGGGGCTCGGCCCCAGCGTTTGCACAGGTCCGAGCCTCGGACTGAGGAGGGGGCCCAGTCCTCTCGTGGCCACAAGCCAGTCCCAGCGTGGAGGGCAGAGCCTCCCCGCACGGTGACCGCCCACAGCTGTGGCTGTGCGCTTGACCCTGTGGCCCGAAACGCGTGGCCCCGCGTGCCTGAGTGACGTGGGCGTGACGGAGTTCAGGTGCAGGCAGTCGAGTAGGATGGAAGCCCACGAGAACGTTGGGACCATCTTGACCACGCCCTTCCTTTGCCTCGTGGCATCGGCTACAAAATAAAGACGTGGCTTGTCGTCTGTGGCGCTGTCGCTCCGTCAGAGAGGACGGTGTCCCACCCAGACCCAGCTTTCCTTCCCTTGTCTGTCTTTCGTTCACTATGGTCGCCCCCCGCCCCCCGCCCCCCGCCGGCTGCTTTCCTTCACCCTGAAACGAAGGCCCTCTCCTGGTGGTTTACGTGAGGAGTTCAGTGGGGCTCGATGGCCCGGCTAGAAAGTGGGTGCTCTGCCCGGTGACTGTGAGGGGAACGTTGAGTCCACACTGCTGGGGACCTGGCCAAGGCTGCCCGCCCACAACCCACGCCCCCGGCCCCCCCCCTCAGCTGGACATGTTTGGACCAGAATGGACACGGGTCATTGTCCTCCCTAAGCACAGAGCTTTGTGGACGGGCGGGGCCTGACTGTGACCTCTGGCGGGAGGGGACCCTGAGGACCCCGAGGGGAAGCTGGAGGGGTGGGGGTGGAGGAGTCGGCTTCCCCGGGGTGAACCTGGCCCAGCTGCCTGGCTGAAGCACGAGGTGGGGGGGAGGTGTGGGGGGGCTGTGAGGGCCGGGGCTGGAACCCCGGAAGCCAAATGCAGCAAAGGGCGGTGGGAGCATCTTCCTTGAAGAGGCTTCCCCACTGGCGGGGCCCCAGTCTCTCCCAGCAGCCGTGGCCCGGGAGCACCATGGTCCCCCACACCGCCTCCCCCCTGCGCTGGGCCCGGGAGACCACCTGGTCCTGCTCACAGAGCCAGCACGCGACCGATAACTTGTGGGGTTTTTGTTTGTTATTTCAGAGAGGAACGGGGAGGGAGGGAGAGAGAGGAACATCCACGATGAGAGAGAATCACAGACCTGCTGCCTCCTGCACGCCCCCACCTGGGGACGGAGCCCGCCCCCCGGGCCTGTGCCCTGCCCGGGAATCGAACCCGGAGCCTCGTCAGCCAGGCCGGACCTGGTAACTCGCAATGGCAGGGAGATCAGACAGGGGTGTGCCCCCCCCCCCTGGCGGCCACGCTTCCCCGCCCCCTGCGGGTCCCCAGCGGCACCTCCCGCCGCCTCCCAGCCGCAGGGCTGGCCCACCCTCGCCGTCCGAGAGCTCGAGGGTGACACGCTAATCCGAATCTATTTGCCAGAGCGAAACCTAATTAGGAAGGTAAATCCGAAAACCAAAACAAAACGGAAAATGAAAAAGGCAGAACAACGTAAAAACCGGAGGAGAGAGCCGTCCCCCCCCCCCCCCCCCCCCCCAGAGCAGAGGAGGGGGTGGGGTTCCCCCTCGGGGGCCCCCTGTTGGTGCCGAGAGGACGGGCAGGCCCTCTCCGCCAGGCAGGCCCCTGGAAAGGAAGAGGCCACCGTGCTGGCCAGCGGACGGACCTGGGGTCGCCGTAAGCTCCTCCTGCTTCTGGGCCCCGAGTTCAGATCCCCCGGAAGCCCCAGCCAATAGCTGTTTCCGTGGCAACAGGGATGAACACCCAGTTCTAAGTGGCTTGAGGGGGGGGGAGCACTTAATAAGTCATCATGACTAGTACCTGGGATTTTTGCTGCCTACGTTCCTAGTGTTAGCGAGCACTTACTGCTATTACCCAGAGCTGTGGTCGGCAAACTGTGGCTCATGAGGCCACGTGCGGCTCTTTGGGCCCTGGAGTGTGGCTCTTCCACAGAATACCACGGCCCGGGCGAGTCTATGTTGGAGAAGCGGCGTTAGAAGAAGTTTCAGTTTAAAAAATCTGGCTCTCCAAAGAAATGTCAGTCGTTGTCCTGTTGGTATTTAGGTCTGTTGGCTCATGAGTTTGCCCATCAGTGGTCTATCCTATTAGTAAGTACTTGTTGCTATTGCCATACAGCAGCAATTTCCAATTGTTTTCATATCGTGGTACACATACATTACTGAAATTCTGCGGTGCACCAAAAAATGTATTTTGGGGGGGGATCTGACAAAAAAAAAGGTATAATTTTGCTTTCTTCACACCAGATGGCTATTGTGTTGGCTATTGTCTTTTTTTTTTTTAATGTTTTTAATGATTTCAGAGAGGAAGGGAGAGGGAGTGAGAAATGGGAACATCAGTGATGAAAGAGAATCATAGATCGGCTGCCACCTGCACACTCCCTGCTGGGGATGGGGATGGAGCCCACAGCCCAGGCCTGTGCCCTTGACTGGGATCGAACCCGAGATCCTTCCGTCTGCAGGCCGACACTCTCTCCACTGAGCTGACCACTTGTTACTCTTAAGAGGGAGGGCAGGGAGGAGATTGACTCTTTTTAAAAATGTAAATATTTAATCGATCTCAGAGAGGAAGGGAGAGGGAGAGGAAGATAGAAAAACATCCATGATGAGAGAGAATCCTGAATCGGCCGCCTCCCGCACGCCCCCTGCTGGAGATAGAGCCCGCCACCTGGGCATGTGCCCTGACTCAGAATCGAACCCTGACCTCCTGGTTCATGGGTGGAAGCCCAACCCGCTGAGCCACACAGGCCGGGCAGGTGTCACTTTTGTATTCGACAGTCTCAGGGGAAGGAGGCCCGAGCTCCTGACTGCAGGGTCAGGCCCGTTGAAAATCGCCGCCTGAGACGCCTGACGTTTAGGGTGACTGTGTCCTTATTGCTGTTATCTGAGAGGACAGTGACTGTCCCGCTGTCCAGACGGGGCAGCCGAGGCCCAGAGGCTGGAGGACCCATCGGAGGCGGGGCCTCCAGCCACCTGCCTGCCGGCTGGGTGTCCCGCTCCGTGGAGAGCGAGGAGTTTGGGGGACGCTGTCCAGACAGAGGGGCCGGAGGAGGAGGCTGCTGTCCCTGGCTCAGCCCCCTCCCCCCTCAGCAGCGAGCAGAACAGCAGTGGCTGGGAAGGCGCCCACCCAGGACCCCGCTCCGAACCTTCCGGAAACCCGCAAACATGAAACGGCCGGAGATGAGAGGAGGCTTGAAAGCCACCGTTTTAAAATAAAAGGCGATCTCGTTGCCAAAGCGCCGGCAAAGAGGACACGGGCACAGAAAAGGAGGGAAACTTGTCAAGATCAAAATGCAGCCAAACTTCAAAACAGAGGCCTGGGATGAAGGAAGGGGGCGGGGTTTACCTGGGGGCCACCACGGGGCCTTCTGAAGCAGGTGCAGGGGAGGGGGCTCCCCAGCCTGAGCTCCTCTGTTCTGCCCCCCTTTCATGCGCCCCCCGCCGGGGCTGGAGGCCAGACCACCGTGCCCGGGCACCGGACCCCCGCCCGGCTTCCCCACTTGAAACTCATGCCTTTCCCTTTAAACGGAGGAAACGGAGTTTTTTTCAAGACGGGGAATGGCGGGGATATGGGGGCACCCGGCTCCCAGCAGCAGGCCCCGCCCCCTCCCATGCCGGGGGCAGAAAGCTAAGGCGGCCTCAGCGAGTGGCCTACCCCTCTCTGTCCCCAGCCTCCCCGTGTGTGAAACGGGGCTCTCCCGGCTCCCACTTCAGCGCTAGGTGAGAACTGCCCGCGGGTGTGTGCGTGCAGGGCAGCGCGGGGCTCCATGCCAGGGGTGCCCCCAGGGCTGAGCCGGTCCAGCGGCCGTGGTGGGACCGAGCGAAGACGTGGACCGTCCGTGGCCTTTGGGAGAGACGCTCGGGGGTGGGGGGAGACAGCGGCTTCCTGAGGACGGAGATTCCCCGCCGGTCCTGGGCCTGGGCCTGGGCCTCTCCCCGAGAGGGGTGGATGGCGAGGATGGGCAGCCCGAGGCCGGATTGATTGAGAATCTCGTCTCTTACAGTGAAAGGTCATGCTGGCGGGGGGCGTCCTGAGGCCTCTTAGCAGCGGGGTGCCTGGCCGCCCCTCGGGCCTTCCATTAGCTCCAACGGGGGCGGCGGGCGAAGGGCGGGAGCCGGAGGGGCCGGCCAGGCGAGTGGAGGATGCAGAAGTCATTCCCCAGGAGGCTGCTGGGGGAGCGAGTCCGGGCAGGCGGGGCTGTGAGCTTGAGGCTGCTGAGAGCGAGGGGGTGGGAGGGTGTGTGTGTGGGGGGCGGTTAGGAGGCCCTCCCCTCAGTGTCAGCAGTGGGGTCCCTAGGAAAGCTGGAGGGGGAGGCTACTGGACGCTGCCAGGGGCAGAGAGTGGGTCTGGGGCGCGGCGGAGGGCCCGCTCTGGGAGGGCAGGGCTGCGGGAGAGGGGTCCCAGGAGACCGGCCCCCAGAGCCGCGGCCGCCAACCTTTGGGACCTCACGGACCCCCAGTCTGCGGGCCACAGCGGAGCCCAGGGGTGAGCCAGCCCTGCCCCGACCCTGGGCTGTCCGGCTGCCCGCTGGACTTGGCCTCTGTGACTCAGGGTCTTCCCCGAGGATCGCCGAATCCCGCTCCGGACGGGCTGCTCGCCGCCAGGGACCGCCGGGAGCGGAGCTGTGCGTGCTCCCGACACGTCCACGTTGGGAGCCTGCCCCACCCCAACCCCCACACCGCCAGGCCCGCCGCGGCTGCCGCAGGCCTCACCACCCCCGATCGCTCGCCCCCACAGAGCGAGAGTCAGCTGGGGGCGTTTGTCCTCACCTGGCTCAGCGCTCTCGTGACCGCGGCCGGGAGCCGGGGATGCTGGGAACCACGGCTTACGGGGCACTGACTCCAGGATGCCCCCCCCCACACACACACACACTCTCCCTGCATTCAGACCCCTGCTCCAGTGACAGAGAAGCCCCGCCCGCTCCCGCACCCTGCCCTTCCCACGGCCCCGCGCTGCCCCTGCTTTGTCCTCTGCTGGAGCCCCCTCTCCCCAGCACACATGGGGTACCGGCATGCCTGTCTCTCGTCCACCTCCGCTCAGTGTCAGCCACAGGACAGCAGCTGCGGCCCGCTCCCCGTCTGCCCCCAGCTCGGGGTGGCCCCTGCCGCGTGTGGATGCCCAGAAAATACATTTGAATGAAGGAAAAGGGAAAGGGTAGGATGCCAGGCAAACCGCAAAGAGCCTTGAACGCCAGGGTGAGGTGCAGGCACGGGGGCCCTCGAGGGGTACAGACGTCACGGCAGGCTCCGGCTGGCACTCTCGAAGTTCCTCTCCGGGAACTGCCCTGGCCAGAGACTCGTTCCCATATTGGCCACACGGTCTGCATAGCAAGAGCCACGAGAGCTGGTTGGCATCTTGGAGAGGCAAAGCCTCCCCCAACCCACCCCCCCCACACACACACACACACCCCATCCTCAGGGGGCTGCAGTGTACCTGGGAAACAGAATGAGGAGAAAAGGGGAGAAATTCCTGGTGGACTGGAATCTCCATGTGGCCAGAGTCCCCTAAATCAGTGGTTGGCAAATGGCGGCTCGCGAGCCTCGTGCGGCTCTCTGGCCCCTGGAGTGTGGCTCTTCCACAAAACACCACGGCCTGTCTATGTGAAAGAAGTGGCGTGAGAAGCAGTTTAAGTTTTAAAAATGTGGCTCTCCGAAGAAACGTCAATCGTTGTCCTGTTGCTATTTGGCTCCGTTGACTAATGAGCTGGCCGACCACGGCCCTAAATCATTCTACAAAGTTTTTACTGAGCACCTACTATGTGCCAGGACCCTGCCCGCAGGGAGCTCAGTCTCCTGTTAAAGGCCGGAATTCATCCAAGAAATGTCCATGCTGACGGGGCGGGCTTTCTGGGAAAGGAAGGAGGCTTTGAGGGTCTCTCTCTCGTTCCTCACGCTTTGAGCACACAGTAGGTGCTCCTGTCTGTTTTCTGAATGACTGCAGCAGCCTCTGGGAGCCTCAGGAAGGGCGCTTGAAGGAGGCAGAGGAGAGAGGTGGAGGGGCAGGGCGGGAGGTACCCTAGCATCAAGGCTTTGCTGTTGCCCACGTGGGACATGATTCTGGGTGCTGGGTTCTGGGCAGGGCTCCCCTTGGTGGGGGGGGGTAGGGAGCCCCTTCTCCTCTTTCAGGAATGTGCGCCGCCCCTCCCCCACCCCGTGGGGAGGCGGGGGGGGGGGGGAGGCAGGCGCCACTTGGTCTGCCATTCTGATGCTCTCGGCAGGACCGGGATGCTGTAAACACCCATACTCGACTCTCCTGCAGGGTCTCCGGGTTGCCAGCAATCACAGCCATCTGCTCGCATGGCACCGGGCCGAGCCCAGGGCCCGGGGAGCCGTGCCAGGCAGCGATTGGCTCTGAGGCGTGCCCCTTACACCGGGTGGGGGGGGCTCCTCTTCCGAGGCGCCCCTGGGGGGGGGAGCAGGAGAACAAAAGACAGATTTCTCTTGCCTTAAAAAAAAAAGAGAGAGAGATCAATTTCACTTAAGACTCAGCACCGAAGAGGAGCAGGGAAGGGACCGGAGGGGGCTGGGTCCTGAATATTCACGAGCCGGCGGTGCGGGCGCAGAGTCCGGGCCCAGGGGAGGCCAGGAGGGCGCCCCATCTTGGAAACATCCTTCCAACGTCGCAGCTTTCTCTCGGACACACCCCTTCTCCGGCGTCCTCTGTGGCCGGGGAGCCAGGGCCTGACTGTCCACCCCTTTTTAAAAAATATATTCTTGTTGATTTCAGAGAGGAAGGGGGGGAGAGAAAGAGAGAGAGAGAGAGAGAGAGAGAGAGAGAGAGAGAGAGAGAGAGAGAGAGAGAGAAACATCCACGATGAGAGAGAGAGTCACGGACCGGCTGCCTCCTGCACGCCCCGCATTGGGGATGGAGCCCACAACCCATGTACGTGCCCTTGACCGGAATCGAACCTGGGACCCTTCAGTCTGTAGGCCGACGCTCTATCCACCGAGCCAAACCACTAGGGCTCTGAGACACCCCCCTTAAAACAGGTGCAGGATGGCTGTGCCGATTGTAGAGGGCAGGAGACAGGGGAGCGAGGACCAGGCCCAGCAGCGGTGGGCGCTGGGCGGTCTCTAGTGAGCTTGGAGCTGTCTATGGGCTGGTACGCAGGTCACCGCCTCCAGGTGGGCCACCTGGGTGTGCACCTGAGGCTCTGGGCATGACTTGGCTGGTGCCCACCTTTGTGCCCGGAGGTACATGTACGGAGGTCCGAGCGGGCACCAGTGTGTGCACAAGGAGACGGCCCCTCCCAGGCTCCCCAGCTCGGGCCAGGCGAGAATGACGGACGTCCCAGTGAGTACATGCCTTGAAACACCTCGTCCGGGCACCCTTGCTCTGGGCGGGCCTGCTGGGGCCCGCGGAGGCTGCACCCCCTGGCCGCTCAGCCTCAACTCACCCACCCAGGGTCCCGCAGGCTTCAGCCAGCAGCTGGCCTTGGTGCTGAAATCACTCTGCACCCAGGGCCTGGGTCGGGGCTCGGTTCTCTGCTTCAGGCCCTGGCTCACGGGCTGGGTGAGCTGAACAGGGGCCTGGTTGGGCTCCGAGCAGAGGGGCAGCCCCGGCTCTGTGCTCCGGGGAGCACGCTAGCAGAGAGGAGGGGTTATGGCTCAGAAGCCCCAAGTTTGGTCTGGGAAGAGTGAAGGGGGGAGAGGTCAGCTGCCCTGGGCCCAGCACCCACAGTTCAGCCTGCTTCCCAGTGCCATGGCCCAGCCCAGCCTGCCACCCTGCCCGGCCGGAGTGACCATCAGCCCATCCCGCCGACGAGGGGGACGGAGGCTGCACAGGACGTCATGGGGGTGGACCCCCAGGCTCCCGTCAGCAGCGGGGCAGGCCCGGCCCAGGCGGCTTCGTGGGAGAGCCGTCGGCAGGGTGGTCTCACTGCCTGCCCAGGTGACCGCTGTGTGTCTGAGGCCCTGCTTCGGGGGCTAGTTCAGTTCCCCCAGCAGCCCCAGGAGGGGTGTTACCCCTGTGACCCCATCTTACCCACCAGGACACTGAACACACAGACCTTGGGTCATTCGCCCCAAGTCACACGGTTAGTGAGTCGGGGTGGCCTGTGACCACCACTTCTGCTGCCTCCCAGGGGGTCAGAGAGCACCCCAAAGCGCAGAGCAGGGCGGGAACATCCACTCTGCCCAGCAGAGGGGAGCAGGCCCTTCTGGATGGGGGTGCCCCAGCACCCAGATATCCCAGGGGGACTTCCTCCACAGCAGGAACAGGAGGCAGGGACCCCCAAGCCACAGGACGGCCAGGGGTCTCCCCAGACCACTATCCACCCCGTCCTGCCTCCAGGCCTGACCAGCAACCCTGCACCAAGGGTCGCTCTGGCCTGGAGTCCTGGGCAGGGTGGCAGCTGGGAGAGCCTATGGGCAGGAAGGATGGGGCCCGAGACAGGCCCGCACCCCAGCCCCCCCACACCTCCGCCTCTGCTGCCGCGGAGCCCTCTCCGGATTATTCGATGTAACGTTTAATTACAGCCCGCGCCGAGGAACACCAGGCACGTCAGATGTGGAGCCGCACCCCCGCCGAGCCTCCTGGAAGCTGCGGGAAGGCGGGGCTGCTCCATATGCCGCCGCACGGGGTGTGGTGCGTGTGCGTGTGTGCCCGTGTCTGAGGCCTGTCTCCGTGTGCGTGTGCGTCTGAGTGGGCCATCTGTGTGCATGCACCTGCCTGGTGCATGCTGTGTGCATGTGTACATGTATAGCTCTGTTGTCCGTGTGCGTACATGTTTAACTCTGTTGTCCGTGTGTGTGTGTACATGTATAACTCTTGTCTCTGTGTGTGTACATGTATAACTGTTGTCTCTGTGTGTGTGTACATGTATAACTGTTGTCTCTGTGTGTACATGTATAGCTCTGTTGTCCGTGTGCGTACATGTTTAACTCTGTTGTCCGTGTGTGTGTGTACATGTATAACTCTTGTCTCTGTGTGTGTACATGTATAACTGTTGTCTCTCTGTGTGTGTACATCTATAACTGTTGTCTCTGTGTGTACATGTAAAGCTCTGTTGTCTGTGTGTGTGTGTACATGTATAACTCTTGTCTCTGTGTGTGTGTACATGTATAACTGTTGTCTCTCTGTGTGTGTACATCTATAACTGTTGTCTCTGTGTGTACATGTAAAGCTCTGTTGTCTCTCTGTGTGTGTGTACATGTAGAACTCTATTGTCTGTGTGTGTACATGTATAGCTCTGTTGTCTCTCTGTGTGTGTGTACATGTATAGTTCTGTTGTCTGTGTGTGTACATGTATAGCTCTGTTGTCTCTGTGTGTGTGTGTGTGTGTATGTGTGTGAGACTGGCTGTGCCCGGGCTGTGTGTGCTTTTGGGTGCCTGCCTATCTCTGTCATGGCTGCTCGAAGCCATCTTGCCTCTGATGATCAATACCGTTTCCCAGGCCCCCAGTAAGCGTGACTGGTCACAACCCTCCTGTGACGTCGCTTTGCTGTATGTCAGCTCCAGCCCCAGCCCTTAGCCCAGAGCGGGGCTCCCAGCCTCTCCGAGCTGCTCCGCCCTCTGTGATTCACGATGGGGCTGGTCACACCTCCGCTCTTTCCGAAGTCTCAGGGCCTGAGTGTGTGGCTCCTGCTACAAGCACTCACGCCTTCGCCCCAAAATATGCCTCGAGCACCCACTGGGGAGACGAAAGGGACCCTGTCAAAGGGCGAGGAGGCAGGAATTCTTCCTCCAACCGACCCTCTCCTGATCTCCAGGGGCGCTGAGGGGAGCTGGTGGACAAACGTGGTTTGGAAAACAACTAAGTTCACGGTTGAAGAATAAAATAACCCTACTGCGGAAAGCAGTAATAATAATGCAACAGCTGCGCGCAGCACTCGCGTCCGCTCACTGAGTCCGCAGACACCTACGGGGCACCTGCCGCGTGCTGGCACTGCTCTGCGTGCTGGGGAGACAGCGCAGAGGGCACTCTGCCCCGGGGAGCAGCCTTATCCAGGACTCGCATGCCATCCGCGGAGCGGCCGTGAGAAGGTGGGACCACACCCAGGACCGGGGCGGGGGGGCTGACCGGCTCCCAAAGTCGGACTAGAGGCTGGACAGAGACTGACCACAGTCCAGCAGCCCCCATGCTCTGCCTCTAGGCTCCCCACTCTGGGCAGACCACGTGGGTCTACCAACCACATCTCCACCCACCCCACCCACCAGAAGGGGAAGAGCAGCAGTCTCTGGGGTGTGGCCTCTGGGTGGCGATGTGGAGCTAGCCTCCCTGGGAGTCTGTCAGGGTGGGGAGGCAGGAGCTGAAGAGTGACAGGCAGGTACCCCCAGATCCCATGCCTCCGTGGGGCGCCCCAGGGCTGGGGGGTGGCTACCTGCTGAGACCCCTCTCTGGGCCTCCCGAGAAGTCCCAGGTCCTTGTCCTGGGGGGCCCGCCCTCTCCTCCCAGTGACCTTGACCCAGGCTGGGCTGTTCTCCCTCAGCACCCCTTTCCCAAGGTCAGAGGGAGGGAGGGCGTGGCTGTCAGGCAGGGCCTTTGCAAGGACCTGTTTCCGGTTCTTTCTGGGTTCAGGGCGGGCAGGGCCGGGGCTTGGCGCTAAACTGGAAGCGGCCAGGGCAGGTGTAAATTATGCATTGCTATTTCTGGAAACTTCTCAGATTTCTCCAGAGAGAGAAATTAATTTGCCTGTTTGGGCAAATAACACCCTTTTTTTTTTACCCCCCTGCTTAAGGTCATTTTGTTAAAATAAAATTGATTAACGTTCTCTTTAAAGTTTAAGTAGAAACTGCTCAAACATATTTTTATGCACAGAAGCACGGTTTGCGCGCGCCCTTCAGTAATTAATAACCACAAATACGTTAGTACCGCAGCTCTGGGCACAGCGGGCGCCGGGGGGCGGGGCGCCGGCCGGGGGGCGGGGCCGGCGCACAGCCGGGCCAATCAGGGCTCGGGGGAGGGCGGGGCGGGCTAAATAGCGGCCTCTGCGATGGGGGGGGTCCCAGATGGACCAGCTGGGGTCCCGCTCAGCCCGGCCAGGAGGTCTCCCCAGGCGAAGGCACACCCCGGAGGACCCACCCCTCGAATCAACCCCAGTGAAGGGAGAGTCGCTCTCCATGGAGACCAGAACCCTCATCCGGCCGCGCCGGGGTGACTCGGGGCTGCAGCTTTGCCCTATGAACCAGGAGGTCACGGTCACCCCCAGGTCAGGGCACACGCCCAGGTTGCCACACGGGTTTCATTTCCAGTGTGGGGCGTGCAGGAGGCAGCGATCCGTGATTCTGTCTCATCACGGACGTTTCTATCTCTCCCTCCCTCTCCCTGCTTCTCTGACATCAATAACAATTTATTTTTTTAAAAAAAACCCTTACCTGCTTCTAGAAGCCCTTCGCAGGTACCCGGTGACCGGGGTCTGAGGCCCAGGGGTCAGCCGGGGCAGCAGTTCCCCCCGCAGAGCCACTGGATACTGACCATTTATTCACACATGCAAAACCCGGTGACCTTGAAATTGACCTTGAACCCTCTGCCCCCTGTCACCTCGCCCACCCTCCACCGCTGCATCCTGCTCTTGCATCCAGATACTAGGGCCTGGCTCCATCACCCCTCCGGGCTGGAAGGAGGTTGGGAGCCTGGGGGCGCTGTCCCTTTAACAATGGCCAAGCCGCTATCCGGTCCTCAGCCCTTCCTGTGAGCCTCCCTCCCAATGACGGTCCAGGCCACTGGGACCTGAGCAGGAAGCTGCTCCAAAGCTTTGACTGGAAGGAGGTGGGCGCTCCCCAAAGCAGGGGTTCATCGCCCTGCACCCTCCCCGCCCGATGGGGACAGATCCAGCCCCAGGAAGGGCCTCGGGGATCCCCCTCCCAGCCCCCTCCCTACAAGAAGCCACAGAGGGACTCTCAGCGACAGGGGCGGGGGCAGAGCCAGCCAGACAACAATGGGGCTGGGCGAGGGGGAGTCCGTGGGGTTCCCGGGCTGCCTTGCCATCGCCATAAACCTCATTACCTCCTGGTCCCCCAGGCCGCCTCTCTCCTTACCCCCGGCATCCGCCGCTCGCTGCCGGCTCCCACATGGCGAGAAGCTCTTAAACCCCCCGCTGCACTTTTAATGGGGGCAGTGACTAATTTAGCCCTACGCCACCAACCGTCAAATCGCATCTTCCCCTCGGTGCTGACTGGGACTCACCTGGGCTCCGTGGGGTTGGAGATGAGATCCGGGCAGCGGGGTGCCCAGAGACAGTGATGGGGGGCCCGGGACACGCAGGTCCTGCCCCCCAGTCTCGGCTCCGTGGGCGCCTCCCGCCAGGCCTGGCTGTGGACGCAGGGCAGCCTGACCCAGCCCCGGCTGCACTTGGGGGAACACCGATGCCTGCCTTGAGGTCTTCCCCTAAAACAGCCAGGTCTCGGGGGGGGGCTAAAAGTGGGGGTTCTCGGCCTTTGGCCTCCAGGAGGCAAGAGCCCCAAGTTGTAAGGGCAACCGCTCCTTTGTGTCCAACCCCTCGGAGGCTGCTCCGTGATTGGCAGGTGTCAAATGCCTTTGGAAAAGCGAAGCGCCCCACCCGTGCCAGGGCGTGACCCCAAGTGGCAGAGAGGGGATCTCTTCCCGATCCCCAGAAGGAAGCCCCGGATTCGGGAGTCGGACGAGGCGGGGGTAATTGCTCCCAATTCCACGCCCGCGACTTAGCATTGCATTATAATTAGGTGCAATCTGTCTGCCTGCTTCGTTTCGGCTCTGCGGAGGGTAATAGCCAATTTTCTCGCCTCTTGTGAAAAGTTAACAAGGAAGGGCTTCCCCCGGCAGGTTCTGAAACCCTGGCCTCTGATTGGCGGATCCTCCGAGCACCGGCATGATGGACAGGTGTGGGAGGAGGGCCAGGTGGGAGGCCCGGGTGCTGGGTGGGCCCTGGGGTGCCGGCAGGGCCAGGGGAAGGGGAGAGGCAGGCGAGGCGGGGAAGGTGCAAAGTGTCAGGAGACACCCATGCGGGGGGGCGGGGGGGCTGGCAGATGCAGGTGGCCCCCAGAGGAGGAGCCTTTTACCCTCAGCACCCCCTTTGCCCCACCGGCGTCCTGGACCCGGCACGGGTCTCTGTGAGGGAGAGAGCCTGCTGCCCCTACCTGGAACCCCCAGCTCCTGCCACCCCCGCCCCAGGCCTGGCCAGGTAAGGGTTAACCACGTGGCTGACTGTATCCACCCCTGGGAAACGGGGGAAACGCCTGCTTCGTGGCTGTGGAGAAGCCGCCCACTTTCCCACTTTCCCGGGGGCCTTGGTTTCCCCATCTCTCAAAGTGGGGGCAGGGGGGCAGAGCATCTCATCTTTGGGGGGCTCCCACTCAGCGCCCCCCCCCCCCAGCTCCTCCAGGCTGTGAGCAGGCACCAGGTGATGGCACTTCTTGTCCCAGGGAAGCTGGGTCTATTGTGTGCTGGTCCCCGGCATGTGCGGTCCCACCAGAACTCGAAGACACGCCCCACGGGAGACCCCCACACTCCCCCCCCGCACCCCCCGCACCCCCAGCAAGGGCCCCGGGCTGGGAGGAGAGAACCAGGCAGTCGACGCCGAGAGCGAGTTTCCCTTTTATTAAACCGCACGGTGGCCGCGGCGGCCCCCGGCCCCACTTCGCCCCAGCGGACCTTCGGGCGGGCGGAACCCGCCCGGCGCTGCCCCTCACAGAGCGGTGGTAATCGCAGTCCGGTGAACTGGCAAATCCAATCAAGGCATTCGTCTTTAATTAAAAAAAAGGGAAAGGACACATCCCGACATCGCCAAGCAAACACGTCACAATGCACGGTTATCTAGAACGGCAACTAAAAAGGAGGGGATGGAAGGAGGGTGGGGGAGGGGCGGGGAGGAAAACAAGAAAGAAAGAAAAAGAAGCCAAGGGGGGGGGGGGGGAGAGAGAGAGAGAGAGAGAGAGAGAGAGAGAGGAGGAGAGAGAGAGAAAGAGAGAGAGAGAGAGAGGAAAAAAAAACACACTAATTCTTTCTCTTTAAAAACTATCCATATAAAACATGAAGGAACAAAGGACAAGGGGCTCAAAAAAGCGGGTTCCTCTAACTCTAGAAACGCAGTCTGCGGCAGAAAGTCTAAAAGCGCGCTACGCTGGAGCAGGGCAATAAAAAATACTGAGCATGGAATACTTTTAATCTCTGCCATTAATATTCATTTCCAGCTGCTTATAATAGCAGCGCCTCGTGGCCAAATCATTAGAGTTTTACATCTGGGTTGCAAATGACACTTTGATTGGATGTAATGTTCAAATGGCCCTCCGCACGGCGTCTCCGGCAGGCCTTCCGCCGAGAGGTGTCCTGTCGCGAGGTCCCTCACTGTGCGTGCTGGCTCATCGTGTGATTCTGCGAAGGCGGAGAAAGGAGACACGCATGAGGGCGGAAGAATGGAGAGCCTGCCCGCCTGCCCGCCTGCTCCCCCCCCCCAACCTCCCCACGCCACGCACGTACGCCCGGGGCTGCGGAATAGCGCCTCGATGATCCCAGAACAGGATGCAACTGGGACAGAGTGCATCGGGGGACGCAGCTGCCAAGAGCCTGTGGCGACCTGGGGCTTGGGGATGGGTTCCCGTCACTGCCAACCTGGGCTCCCGATAAATTGTCTTTTTTTTTGCCATTCGGGGCTCACCGTGGGGACCAGCTCTGGGGAGGGAAGGGGGAGATGCTGGGGCGGGAGCAGGAGTGAAAGACATCCCTTTGGCTCTGAGGAGGAGGAGGAGGAAGTTATATCGGTTCCCCTGCAAGCTGCCCCCAGATCCTCTCTGGGTCCATCCCAGGAGCGGCTCTGGGCCGGGTGCAGGGAGAGGCACGTGTGCCAAGCGGCTCTCCAGCCGAGAAGCCTGCCCGGTGGCACAGACCTGCTCCTGGTTGGTGGTGCCTGCAGCCCAGGAGGAGAGAGTCGCCCAGCAGAGAGGGCGCGGAAGGAGGGGGCCTGCCCGCTCGGTCACATGGCAGCTCTCTGGCCAGAAGGACATTGTGTGGCTTGGCCAAATCCGCCTGGGAACCCGGGGCCCAGGTGACCATCTGGCCAGGTGCTTCCCTCTGGCCGCAGCCCAGCCCAGCCGAGCAGGTCCAGGAGCCAGTGGCCAGGGGCAGACGGTGGGGTTTGGCCTCTAAGAGCCCGCGGTTTCTTTTGTTTCTTTCCAGGGGTCCATGTTCCACATCTACATCCATCGCATCAAAGCCTCATGACACCCGGAGACAGGAAGCAAATCTCCCCGAGGCAGAGGAGCCTGCCTGGGGGCAGCACAGGCACCCCAATCCAGACCCAGGAGCTGCCGGCCTGCAGTTCTGCCGACGACCACCAGGGGGAAGACGCGACTCTGTGTCTCTCCTGGGCTCCAGGTCTAGGCAGGGAGGGCCACAGGACAATGCCCGATGCCCAGAGGCTTTGCTAGGAGGCCTGAGGACAGCCCCGCCCCGGGGGCCCGGAGCCCCGGAGCAGCCGCTCCCCCACTGCAGACACTGCTGGCCTTCGCCTCGGCCTCCCTGATGATGTTACCTCCCCTCCTGCGAGCTCCCTGCCAGGGCGGGGCAGCGCCCCGCGCTCAGACAGGAGAGGCGGCTGGCGCACGGCACAGGTGCCAGCCACTGCTGGCCTCCTTCCTCGGGCTCCTGGGCGCAGGCCGCCAGCCGGCGCAGGTGCCGTGTGCTGTCGCAGGTACGTGTCCCTCCATCCTCCCCGCAGCCTCACAAGGTGGGACGAGGTACGGGGAGAACAAAGAGGCTCAGGCACCGGCTCCGGTCACCCAGGCAACGGGGACCCCGGAGAGCGAGGGGCTGGGGCAAGCAGGCAGAGCTCCCAGGGCCCCATGCCCCACAGGCACCCTGATCCACGGATGTCCGCGCTCCACCCCACACACGGACACACACTCTGCCGGCGTGGGGTGTCAGGAACCCGGGCTCCAGCAAGACCATAGATGGGTTGCAGCGGTTTCCATGGGAACGCCCCCCCCCCCCCCCCGCCCGCGCGCGCGCGTTGTGCAGGAACAACCAGCCAGTCCCTGGGGAGCCAACCCACCCTCCACCCAACCACCCTCTGAGCTTCAAGTCTTCGCCGAGTCTGTTCCACCTCCTCTTTCCTCCCTCTGGGACCAAGCCCGCTCTGAGGTCACCTGTCACAGGTCAGGCCCCAGCCCCCAGCCCCTGGAGGTGGAGGCACTTGGGGGCCACCTCCCACAGGTCCAGTGCGCCTCACTGCAAGGCAGAAGGCGGCTGCCCAGCAGCAGGCAAGGGCCTGGCTTCCTTTCCGGCCTCCCCCCACACTCAGCTCAGTGCTGGGCACGCCAGGCCCGGCACAGCTGCCCAGCAACGACTTGCCAACGGCCGTCCACTCCCAGGGCCACATGGCCCCGGGCTCTCAGGAATGGCCAGGCCCCTCTTTATTTGTGGGGGGCGGGGAGGAGGGGGAGGAGGCACACTGGGAAGATAAACACGGACAACGCTTTCCGTCCCCACAGCACAGCCCCGGGGCCGGCCCACGCAGACACACGGGGAATATTTCTGAACGCACAGAGGGAAGGTGCACGCATGGGGTGCGGGGCGGGGCCACGTGGGAAGGGCAGAGGGCGCACGAGGGGAAGGCACAGCGGAGACAAAGGTACGGGCTGGAATGAGGTGCACAGGCAGGCAGGGAGGGTCACCCCAGCAGAGTCCGGGAGGACAGGGGAGTTTGGACTCTGCACAGCGAGGCCTGGATGTGCCTTTGTCCCGAGCCCGCAGGAAACCAGAGATGGGGAGACTTATCTCCACAGAGCCCCCCAGGGCCACCCACCAGCGCGGGCGGGGGGGGGGGGCCCGGGACCTCGGGATGCAGGGCCGGGGCAATACACGGGGCTCACACTGACCCGTCCAGGGGCTGACGGTTCAGAGACCCCGGACACAGGAGCTCACGGCGGGACCCCTGGGAGGGCGATGCTGGCCGGGCAGGAACCACGGCGAGTCCCCCTCTCATAGAGCGGCAGCAGGAGCTCCTCCTCCGACCGGAGGGACTGAGATGGAGGGGAACCCCGTCCCCGCGGCCCCTGGACAGACCACACGGGAGACCTTGGGGCCGGGCCCCGCCTCCACTCATCACGCACGATGAAGTGCCTGCTGGATGCTCTGCTCTGGGCGCCATTGGAAAACAGGGGGACACTCCCGCCGGGCCACCCCCTCAGGGCCTGAGGCACAGACACCCCAATGTTTGTGGGGGCCGAACGGTGCAGATGGCTGCTCAGCGGAGGACACTGGGCAGTACCGCCAGGCAGCGCATGTGGCCGGGGCGCTGTGGGCTCTGGGGCTGGGGGTGACGGGGGGGGGAGGGGGTGCAGGGGCCCCTCCCCAGGCGGAGGATGCAGCCTCTGGGAGGAGGAGGGGGGCGGGGAGTCCCCGGGACCCACAGATCCCCCAGCACCTGTGTGCCCAGCATTTCCTGGCAGCCTTGCCCACGGGCCCAGGTCAATAACCCTGAAGGAACCACGGCACCTTCCTGGGCTCGGGGCTACGGTTCAGGGTCCGAGAGCCCCATCAGGCCCCCGCTATGGGGCCTCCCGCCCACCGGCTGTCCCCGGGGCATGTGGCCTTCCTGTCCGTTTCGCTGTGTGGCCTGCGCTATATTGAGCCCCCGGGGAGGAGGAAGAAAATCGGTTTTTAAAGATGTGTGGACCTCGCTGATAAGGGGGCTCCCAGCACCACACAGGCCAGGCGGGGGCGGGAGTGGGAGCTGGGAGCCGGGAGCCGGGGAGGGGCCCGAGGGGAAGCCTGGCATCCCCTCTCCCTCCTCCCCCCATCTTCTGCCTGCCAGGGAGGCACAGGTGTGGGCCGGGAGCAGGTGAGAGAAATAAAGGGAGAGGGGGAGGGTGGGGGCATTGGTTTGTGGCTGAGATACAGCCCTCGGCAAGCTCCCGGCTCTCGGGGACGGAGCTCCCGCCGGGCCGGACTTGGGCACCTCTGCCTTGTGCTCCGGCCCATCTGCCCCTCTGACACGGCTCAGCGACGGGCAAGGGGTGGCCCGCGCTCAGTGCCAGGGGCGGGGCCCCGGCTGGGGTCCTGCTGAGCCCTCCGGGTGAGTCCTCAGCAAAGAGCTCAGGCCCAGACTTCCTTTGTCAGGCCCCCGCTCATTCATTCATTCATTCATTCACTCACTCATTCATTCATTTACTCACTCATTCAATAACTCATTCATTCATTCACTCACTCATTCAATAACTCATTCATTCATTTACTCACTCATCCATTCATTCACTCACTCATTCACTCATTCACTCACTCATTCATTCTCTCATTCATTCTCTCATTCATTCATTCATCGCTCAAACCTGCCAGGTCAGAGCCACGTGCTCGCTGCTGGGCATTCGGCAGCAAAATGACCACAACTCAGGGCCCAGACCCAGGCCCCTCCCCTGAGAAATTCATGTTTCCATGGTGAGGGGGGACTCTCATTGCTAAGGGGCCCCAGAGAAGGACTGGGCCCTGGCCCTGGCCCTCAGGCCCTGGTGGCAGAGTAAGGCTGCAGGAGGGACACAGCCCCCACTTCCAGAGCCTCCCACACCCGCTCACCCCCCAGCCGAACCCCCAGAGGCATGCGGGCCCCTGTCGCCTCCTGCTGGTGCTGGGCTGGGAGAGAAACTGTGGCTGACCCCTTGCTCCCACAGTCCCCCACGAGGCCACCCCTGGCGGCTGGCATAACAGAGAGCTGTCCCCAGGAGCGGGGACCGGGTCCGGGGACCGGCCTGAAGCCCGGGGAGGTTCCCTTCCGGGGGAAGAGGCGGATCCTCCGGTCGAGCCTGCAGCCACGTCCGGCTGCCTGGGTTCCGCTGTTCGCCCGTTACCACGCGCAGAGCCGCCGGCTGGGCAGAGAGGGCGTCCGGCCGGCCGGTGTTTCCCCGCTCGTGGCCAGGAGGGGGTGGTGTGGTTTCAACCCCCCCACACACATTCACACACACACACACACACACCACACACACACACCACACACACACACACACACACATCACACACACACCACACACACACATAACCCCCCCCACACACACACCACACACACATCACACACACCCCCCCCCCCACACACACACCACACTATATACAAACACTCCCCACCCCCCACACACACACCACACTGTGGCCATCACTGGTATCTGCACTGCCATGCCAGGATCCGGGAGGCCTGCTGTCGGTGGGAAGCTACCTCTGTTGCACATGCCTGCACACACACGCACACACATGCACACACTCACATGCACTTGCTTGCGCCCAGTGCAAGGTGTCCTCAGAGACTCAACTGGAAGGCCAGCATCTTGCCTAAGCATCTCCCAAAAGAAGTTCTCTCATCAGAGTGTGTGTGGGGTGTGGGGTGTGTGCGTGGGGGTGTGTGGGATGTGAGGGTGGGGTGTGTGTGTGGTGTGTGAGTGTGGGATGTGTGTGTGTGGTGTATGTGTGGTGTTGCGGTGTGGGTGCGTGTGGTGTGTGTGTATGGTGTGGTGAGTGTGTGTGGGGTGTGTGTGTACATGGTGCATGGTGTGTGTGTGTGATATGTGTGTGTGGGGAGTGTATGTGTATGGTGGGGGGTGGGGAGTGTTTGTATATAGTGTGGTGTGTGTGGTGTGTGTGGGGGTGTGGTGTGTGTGGTGTGTGTGTGTGAATGTGTGTGGGGGGGTTGAAACCACACATTCACACACACACAGATACCTGTGGGCCACACCCTGCTCTTCACCCTTAACACTGATGAACTCCCGGAGCCTCGGTGCTCTGCTTCTCCCCATCTCACAGACAGGAAGACCGAGGCACAGAGCGCCCACGCCCCTCCACCTCCCCCCGCCAGTCCGCGCGGAGCCGTCCTCGCCACAGCTCCGCTGCCCATGAACCACACACACACACCACCCCACACACACCCCACACACACCATACACACCCAGCGTGTGCCGGGCGAGCCGTGAATAAGTCACGTGGCGGAGGCACAGGTGCGGGCCGGGGAGACAGCCTGGGTGCGAGATGAGCCACAGGAGCCACCGAAGGTGTCGGAGCTGGGCAGTCACCCAAGAGGCAAGCAAGAGGGAGAAGCTCAGAAAGATGTGTTGTGGGGCCTTTGTGCTCCCCATTCCCTCGGCTCGCTTCCCGGGACCCCTCCCACCCTCCCGAAACACACACACGTGCGCGCGCACACACACAGGCACATGCGCACGCACACGCAGTCTGCCCCACCTGGGGGCGTTGCGGCACAGGCAGTCGGCTCCCCGCTCGGCTGCATCTCCCGGGCAGCCCCCTGCGGCGAGCACTTGTTTCTGGAGGCGTCTGACAGCCGTCCACGGGTGCAGGTGAACAGATGGCCTGTCTTGAAGGCCGTATGCTCTCAGGGCGCACTTCTCGCGAACGGAACACGCACTCAGAGCAGCCATCAGCAGCTGAGCCAATGCACGTCACTAAAACTAGGACAGTACGGTGGCCTGGGTCCCCACAATGCCTGCCTGGTGACACCGACGCTCCTGGGGGCTCGGCTATGACGTGCGTGCACCCCCTTTTCCTGGGGCCCCCGCCCCAGTCAGTCCGAGTTTATCCCCTTCACACAGATGGCAGGAAAAGGCTCACTGTGTGGAAGTGATACCCCCTTGGCTTCAGGGTCCGGGTTGCAATGGTGGTTCACTGGCCTGGGACAGCCCTGGAAGGTCCGTGGAGGCCAAGACGGCTCTTCTGTGCGTGGGGACCAGTGTGAAGCTTTTCCGGCCCTCCTCCAGACAGCCAGACAGCCAGACAGCCAGACCCCCAGACAGCCAGGAGGCCAGACAACCAAACAGCCAGACAGCCAGACCCCCAGACAGCCAGGAGGCCAGACAACCAAACAGCCAGACAGCCAGACAGCCAGACAGCCAGACAGCCAGACAGCCAGACCCCCAGACAGCCAGGAGGCCAGACAACCAAACAGCCAGACAGCCAGACAGCCAGACAGCCAGACCCCCAGACAGCCAAACAGCCAGACAGCCAGACACCCAGACACCCAGACACCCAGACAGCCAGACCCCCAGACAGCCAAACAGCCAGACAGCCAGACAGCCAGACAGCCAGACAGCCAAACAGCCAGACAGCCAGACAGCCAGACAGCCAGACAGCCAGGCAGCCAGACAGCCAGACAGCCAGACAGCCAGGCAGCCAGACACCCAGACAGCCAGACACCCAGACAGCGAGACACCCAGACAGCCAGACAGCTAGGCAGCCAGACAGCAGCCAGACAGCCAGACAGCCAGAGAGGCGGCCGTCTGCCACTCCAAAGCAGCAGGGAGCGAACCTCGCACCCTCGCAGCTGGAGTCTGCCCCTGTCTCTTGTGTGAGCCACTCTTCCACCTTCCAGGGGCAGCGGGTTGGCTTTGGGGAAGGGCCGTTGGCTGCTCGTGAGACCCAAGAGCAGGCCCGAAGTCACCGGGGGCACGTGAGGAGCCGTATGACCCGGACTGATTTGGGGGGAGGTTCCCCCAAAGAGGCTGCTCTCGGGGTCCCCGTCTCGCTGCTCTGAGCCCACGCGGGAGGCGGCGCCCCAACCGCTCTCCCCGGCTCTGCAGCACTGGGAGACGGCCCCGACAAATTCCACGAAGGAGAAAACGGCTTCCTTCGAGGGAAAACGTGGGAGGAAATAACGTAAGAAAAGAGAAAAGCCCAACTAACTCCCAGCGGGTCGATGTCAGTTCTGTGCTTTGGAACAAGCCCGTGCAGACCAGATGCCGGGAGGGAGCGCGAGGCTTCTGTTCGCAGCTTTGAACAGGCTCCCGTCAGTCACCCCGCAGAGCGGGCACGGGCGAGGCCATGCACGGGGCGGGGACTGCCCTCGGGATGACAGTCCCCGAGTGGCGCGAGGGAAACGGGTTCCGCTGTTACCGAGGGAAACGGGTTCCGCTGTTACTGAGGGAAACGGGTTCCGCCGTTACCGAGGGAAACGGGTTCCGCTGTTACCGAGGGAAACGGGTTCCGCCGTTACCGAGGGGAACGGGTTCCGCCGTTACTGAGGGAAACGGGTTCCGCCGTTACCGAGGGGAACGGGTTCCGCCGTTACCGAGGGAAACGGGTTCCGCTGTTACCTCGGCGCAGGAGACGGCACCGCTCTGGGCAGCTGTGGGTTTGCCACTGCGGCGACAGAGGCCACCCCGGACCCCACATCCCGAGAGAATGGGGCTGCTGCCGTGGTGGCTGCTTCTCATGGGAGGTGGGATCTCCAGTGGCCGGGCCCCGGGGGGACGGGGTGCCTGATGGACTCGGCCTAAGCACCTAGAATGAAGGGTTCCAGCAATGGTGTGCCAGGCAGTCTCGAGGGCCCCCTCCATCCCAGGCCCACATGTGTACATAGACATTCACGTATACCCCACTGTCCCAGGCGCACATGTGTACACACACTCATGGATGTCCCGGGCTCACATGTGTACACACACACTAATGGATACCCCACCATCCCAGGCCCACACGTGTACACACACTCATGGATACCCCCTGTCCCAGGCTCATGTGTGTGCGCACATTCACCTACACCCACGCACACACGTTACTGCACTGCCTGCCTGCCGTGGTGGTTCAGCGTGGCTGCTGCTCGTTGGGTTCCGTCTCCCACTGTCACTGCTAGGCCCCTCGAAGCCCCCACCTGCGACGGTCCGGGTTCGAGGGCCTGGGCCTCCCAGTGGAGGGAAGCCGGGAAGATCAGGGCCCATGAGAGGCACGGCCAGACTCGCACCTCCAGAGGCAGGGCAGGGGGAGATCTTTGCGGGGAACCAGGGGACCCACCCCAACCAGGGACACGCACACCCTGTCCATGGTCCTGAAAACCACACACGGCCTGCTCTCCCCGCCCCCCTGCTGGCCTGGTTCCCCACGCAGCCTGCTGCTCAGTTGTTTTGTTGTCCCTCACTAACCCCCCTGCTGGCCTGGTCGTACGCGGCCATTTTGTGAGGGCGCGAGGGTCAGTTTGCATAGTACCTCTTAATTATATAGCCTGTTTTATTTTTACCTGAGTATGTGACTGCATGTACACGTATTGTGTGCACGTATGTCATGTGTATTTTACCACAACTAAAGAGAACTGGCTCAGTGGCGTGGCTCTGTGGTTGAGCGTCAACCCAGCAACCCAGAGGTCCCAGTTGGACTCCTGGTCGGGGCCTATGCGGGCGGAGGGCTCGATCCCCAGTGGGGGAGGGGAGGTCATGCAGGAGGCAGCCGCTAGACAATGCTTCCCTCCCATTGATGTTTCTATCTCTCCCTCCCCCTTCCTCTCTCTCTCTAAAAAAAAAATCAATAAAAAATGATGGAACCCAACAAGCAACAGCCACGCGTGAACCACCCAACCCCATGTCCCGTGCCAGCCCTCCTCTGTCTCTCTGCAGTGCGGGGAGCCCCCCGTGTCCCGTGCCAGGCCTCCTCTGTCTCTCTGCAGTGCGGGGAGCCCCCCCGTGTCCCGTCCCAGCCCTCCTCTGTCTCTCTGCAGTGCGGGGAGCCCCCCGTGTCCCGTGCCAGCCCTCCTCTGTCTCTCTGCAGTGCGGGGAGCCCCCCGTGTCCCGTGCCAGCCCTCCTCTGTCTCTCTGCAGTGCGGGGAGCCCCGCGTGTCCCGGGCCAGGCCTCCTCCACCTCTCTGCGGCGAGGGGAGCCTCGCCGTGCCCGGTCCAGGCCGCTGTCCAGGACTCGGCACCCAAGCCCAGACCTGGAAGGAGCTGGGCCTTCAAGCCCCTCGTTCTCAGAGGAGCCGTGCCCGCTCCGCCCGGCCCCCGGAGAGGGGGACAGGCTCGCCTGCAGGCCCGGAACATTTTGCTACATTAGGATAAAAAGGGTCTTTACCACTTTAAACCCTCACTCGTTAACATCTGACGAGGAAACCCAGCTCCACGCACAGTCGCCGTGTTTCACGAGCCCACAGTCAGGACGCCGGGCCGGTACCGGGCCAGAACCCTGGATAGGAGGGCGGCTCTGGGAAACCCGGGTCCCGGGTCACTAACTACACCAACACCCAGGCCCCCCCGCCCAGCCCTGGGCTCGTAGGTGCTCTGAGTGCTGTTTGCAGACACCAGCACCCCCTTGCCACCATCCTCACATCCCTCCTCCAAGAGAAACTCTCCCACACCCTAACGTTTCTCGAAAAGGAACCTGCAGAGGCAGAGATGCGCGGCGGGCATTCTGCGGGTGATGCCCTTCAGAAAACACGGCCCACTGTCCTCTCTACACCCCCCCCCCCGGGCTCCCGCGCCCACGTGGCCTGCCCCTCGCCGGCAGCCCCCCGCCGAGAGCCCCCGGCGGCGGCAGGGCCCGGCGAGCGGGAGCCGGACCTCATTTGCGGTGATGAATTGCGTCCACGCGCCAGCGAGCAAAACCGCAGCTGAGACCGATTACGGCCGATGATGGCGCCGGTTCTCGGAGACGGTCGACTGTACACCCTTGCCCGGCCGGGGAGGAAGTCCGGTCTGGCACAAAGCGGAGGGCAAAGGGGGGACCCCGCCACCCAGAGCGGCAGGCTCCTCTGAGCGGCTCCCACCAGAGGGGCCGAAGGACACGGTGGCCCAGCCTGTACTCCCCGTTCGTCCTCACCAGCTCACAAAGCAACTGCGGGCACAGCATCCCCACCCACACACCTGCCCCTCGACAACCAGGTGGGTCTGCCCTATGCCTCCCTCCCGCCACCAGGCAGAACACGAGGGTGTCCATGAGGCGAACCAAGGACCCTCCATACCTCCAGTCTGTCCCATCCCGCTCACCTCACCAGAGTGTGTGTGTGTGTGTGTGTGTGTGTGTGTGTGTGTGCAGGTGCAGTTTTAGGGGAGGGGGGCGTGGGTACCAGGTAAGCATGGAGTTAAAGCACATGAGGAAGCACCATGAAAGGGTGTAGCTCCTGGCACTTACCCAGCACTCAGGACTCATGGATGTGCACCTGGATAGATGGCCGATGACGGATGGTGGCAGGTGCATGGCTGGCTGGCTGGATGGGTGGCTGGATGGTGGCTGGATGATCAGTAGATGATGGATGGATAGATGAACATGCAGATGAGCAGATAGTGGATGAATGGATGGTGAATAGAGAGATGGGTAGGTGAATGGATGAGGGAATGATATGGATGAATAGATGGGCGGGTGGTAGATGGATAGAGGGATGGATGGATAGACGGGAGGATGGGTAGATAATGGATGGACAGAAGGATAGAGGGTGGATGGGTGGATGTTAGAATGAGTGGGTGGATGAATGGATGGATGAGTGGTGAATGGATAATGAATAGATGATGGATGGATGGATGGATGGAGAGATGGGTGGATGATGGATGGATGGATGGGTGGATGGACAGAGAGATGGGTGGATGATGGATGGATGGATGGATGGATGGATAGATGGAGATATGGGTGGATGATGGATGGATGGGTAGATGAATGTGTAGATTTACAGATGAGTGGATGATGGACGGATAGATGGTGAATAGATAGACGGGTCAATGAATAATGGGTGAATGATAGGGAGTAATGGATTGATAGATGGGTGGATGGTGGATAGATGGATAGATGGATGGATGGGTGGATGGATGGAAAGATGGGTGGATGATGGATGGATGGATAGATGATGGATGGGTGGATGGATGGAAAGATGGGTGGATGATGGGTAGATGATGGATGGATGGATAGATGGATGGATGGGTGGATGGATAGATGGAGATATGGGTGGATGATGGATGGATGGATGGGTAAATGAATGTGTAGATTTACAGATGAGTGGATGATGGACGGATAGATGGTGAATAGATAGATGGGTCAATGAATAGATGGGTGAATGATAGGGAGTAATGGATTGATAGATGAGTGGATGGTGTCCTCAGGGAGTTAGTTAGCCATTCTGTGCCTCAGTTTCCTTACTTTAACAATACCGGCATTGTGAGGATCAAATGTTTCATTGTATAAAATTGCTAAGGACAATGCCTGGCACTTAACGCACACTATACAGAGGTTAGCCACTGTAAGGACAAGAAACGTCCCTATTTGAGACATAGACAGCCATTTCAGGTTTCCCAAATCCCCAGGCCCTGTGCTATAAAAATGCTCATTCCTGTGACAGAGACGGGTCTCTGTGTGCCTCCGGCCCTCCGGTGAGGGCAGCCGGGGCCTCCTCTCACTCTGAAGGGAGCGGGGGGGATGGCGTGCTCCCTTATACTCCAGGGAGCCCAGTCCACCCGGCCAAGGCAGCTCCCACGTGGGGAAACTGAGGCTGAGAACGGCGATGTCACGTGCTAGTTATACAGCTGGTTAAGAAGCGGTGGTTGCATTTGAGCCCTCACAATCCTGTCCTAAGGCCACCTCTCCTTTCTCACTGCCCCTGCTGCCCGCCCCCCACCCCCGCCTCCTGATACCAGTGCACCTGTACCCGGCCTCGCCCGCCTCCCAGCACACAGTGACCTCGCGGTGACCCTGGGCCAGCCCCGGCCAATCAGTGCTTGGCTCTGTCTGAAGTCCAGAGCAGCGCGAGGGCCGGCTCACTATTGACACAGCGAAATGAGTTCTCGCCCTGCCCCTCGGCCCCCGTGCCCAGCCCCGCCCGGCCTCTCCCGCGAGGGCTGCTCGGCGGCTGACGGGCGCTCCTGAAATGCCAACTTGCATTTCTCATCATTAATTTCCTCCTAAATGTCATTAGTAATTGCTGCTGCCCGGCCGAGGAGCGCGGTGCAGGCTCCCCCCGAGAGCACCCCGTTCTCGCCGCGAGTGGGGGGCCGGGCACCCCGGCGAGCTGGGAAGACAGACTTCCGGGTCAGGAGACAAAGCGGGGCGCGTTTTTAACACAGACAGGGGGCTCCGAGGCAGAGAAAGGGAAGCTCACGGTGTCCGGGCTGCGGTCCCACCCTCAGACCCCGTCTCGGCCGCCGCCTCGCTGTGCCTCAGTCTCCCCGTCTGTAAAGTGGGGAGGAAAAACAGCGTCGGCCCCCGCGGAGGGTCCCCCGATGAACCAGGGCGAGCAGAGCGAAGGGCTCCCCGCGGTGGCTGGGGGCTGCCGCTGTCACTGCGGCCCCCACCAGGGTAGGTTCGGCCCGGCCGCTTCCTAGCTGTGTGACAGGGGATCGAGTCTCCCATCTGTGAAATGAAGTCTCCCTCCACCCTCGGCCCCATCCTGTTAGGCCTCCCAGGGCTGGGCGTGGTGTCCCACGTTTCACAGTCCCCCCGGGGCACCCCAGCCTGACCCTCCAGGGAGCCAGGTGGCCACTGTCCAGGCGAGGTCAGGGTCGGGGGAGGGGAGGAGAGGGCGTCTCACAGACGAGGTCGCACAGCCGTGTCTCAGCTGAAATTCACCCCCGTCCCCCGGGGCTCCGTCCTTATTTCCTGTAGGTCAGATGGTGGCAACACCCTCTTTTCTAGGTTGTCGGGGGCCGGGGGGCAGAGCTTTGTAAGGTGCCAACCTCTGGGAGCCCTGGGCCCACAGGGTGGTTACTGCGACCGGTCTTCTCTCCGCTGCTGAGAAACTGAAGGCATTCGGTCCGGCTGGGGCCGCCGGCGAGGGGCTGGGCTCCCCGCCCTCGATGGCTGCTGGCTCGAGGCTCCTGGCAGCTCCCCCATGCCCATCTGTCGCCATGGCACCGTGCCCCTCTAACGCTGGCTGGCCCCCCGCCCTAGGGCATAAATGACAGGCTCTGCTGGGCAGACGGGCAGCCCGAGGCCCGTTCCAAGTGCCATCTCTGCCCGGAGCTGGGCCGCGGGGGAGCCCCCCTCTCGGTCCCCACCTGGGCCTCCGCACACTTCATCGCTCTGGCAGGCCGAGCCCCGGGGCGCGCACGTCTAAGCACAGCTGGGCAGGGCCCCCCGCCCGCCCCTGCCTGGCCCTTCCCGGCAGGGACCGCGGCAGCTGCCCGGAGCAGGACAGCACTGCCCAGGAGCGGGGAGTCCTGCCGGCCCCCCTACACCCGGGCACCCGGGACCAGAAGCCTACCTCTGGCCCGAGAGTCACGTGCAAGCCCAGTGCTGGGGTCCCTGGGTTCCCAGCCCTGCAACCCCAGCAGCTGGGCAGCCCAGGGCCTCGGTTTACCTTCTGTGGCATGCAGGTCACAGGACGCCACGCTCCCGGGTCACGGGGAGGTCTGGGAGCTGGCCCCTGCGGCGCCAGGCTCCTGGGAGCCGTAGGAAACGCTGTCTGGTTCTCACTATGTTGGGGCCAGGGACTCAGGCCTGCAACTCGGGCCCCGGGAGCCAAGGGGCAAGCCAGTGCCCACCCTCTGCCCCTTCCAGAGGCGGACTCCACAGCGTCCCCCGCTCCCCCGCCCCAGCCGTGGCCCTGCAGGAGGCCCAGCGTCCCCAGAGCAGGAGTGGGAGGAGGCGATGGTGACGCTGCTCCGTGTCCCTGGGCGCGGGAAGTGCCTCGCCCGCTCAGGAGCGGATGATCCAAGGCAAGAGGCCGGTGCTGGTGACAGGGACGCGGTGCGGGCCCCGGCCGGCGGGATGCACGCGGCTCCGCTGCCCGCAGCAGCCGTGACCCGGGCCCCTCCGAAGCGTGGAGATAATCCGTCGTGTGTTACGCCCCGTCGCTCCTCAGACACGTCACGCACGCTTCCCGCTGCCTTCACCAGCTCACGGTCCCCTCCCCACAACACGCCAGGGGCCGAGACCTCCGTGCGGCCCCGGCCCCGGCACACACTGGCCCCTGGCAGGTGCCCAGGAAACCCCGGGGGCTACACCGAGCGGATGAGCCGACGGAGATGTGAACCGAAAGCTCGCGGCACCCAGGCCTCGAACACGGTGACGACAACGGTGGCGGAGCTCACCGCCCGCCGGGCCCCCAGCATCCGCAGGAGGGGACCGCCATCACCCCGTCTACTGAGGCCCAGGAGGGGCTGTGACCTGCTCGGGGTCACAGAGCCGCGCGGAGGCGGGGCCGGGTCGGGTGTGGGCACGGCCCGCCCCTCCACGCTGCCACGTGGGATAGAACCGGGGCTGCGCTGGTTTCAAGTGACAACCCCCTGCACGGGGCCACCACTGCCCCCGGGACAGCTCGGCTCCTCGGTGCTTCACGCACGGACCTCTCCGTCGTCACGGCCCGAGGCCCCTGGTCTCACCCCATTTTACAGACGAGGAAACTGAGGTGCAAATGTCAGCCACAGGAAATAACGTGGGAGGCCATCTGGGGCAGACGCCAATGCCAGCGGCAGGCTCTCCCTGCCAGAGTCACCGGCACCTTCCCACAGCTCCTCCAGGACATGCCAGCCGGCCCTCAGCCCCCTGGGCAGGGGTTGGGGGTGCCACGGGCTGGCTGACTTCAAACAGGAAGGAGGAAGATGCTGCTGCTCACAGGAAGCTCAGCCAAAGAGTCAAGTGCTAAGCATGTCCTAGAGCACTTCTAACTTTTAATTATTATTAGTTGTAATTATCCGGCTAGATCGGACGGCAGCGCACCGAGAGGCAAGGAAACCAGGAACTTCTAGCTGGGCCCCTGGAATCTGCAGCGACAGCCCCCCGCTTCTTCTCCATCCCCTGTGTGTTCTTCCCTCCATCTCCTGCTTCCTAGGAACTACAGGAAATGTGGTGAAACATATGGGGATGGAGAGATAAGTGGAGGGATGGATGGATGGATGGATGGGTGGATGGGTGGAGAGGTGATGAATGAATGGATGAATGGATGGATAGGTGGATAAGTGAGTGATGGATGATGGATGGATGGGTGGATGGATGGATGGATGGATGTGTGGAGAGGTGATGGATGAATGGATGTGTAGGTGGATAAGTGAGTGATGGATGGATGGATGGATGGATGAGTGATGTATAGATGAATGGATGGATAGATGAGTGATGGATGGATGAATGGATGGATGGACGAATGGATGGATGGATGATAGGTGGATGAATGGATGGATGATGGATAGATGGATGGGTGATGGATGCATGGATGAGTGATGGATGGATAGATGAGTAGAGGGATGGATGATGGATGAATACATGGATGGATGGGAGGATAGGTGATAGATGAATGGTTGGATGAATGGATGGATGGGTGGATGGATAGGTAGATGGATGTGTGGATGGATGGGTGTATAAGTGATGGATGAATGGTTGGATGGGTGGATGGATGGATGGGTGGATGGGTGGAGAGGTGATGGATGAATGGATGGATAGATGGATAAGTGAGTGATGGATGGATGGATGGATGGGTGGATGGATGGATGGATGGTTGGGTGATGGATGGATGAATGGATGGGTGATGGATGGATAGTTGGATGGAAGGATGGGTGGAGAGGTGATGGATGAATGGATGGATAGATGGATAAGTGAGTGATGGATGGATGGATGGATGGGTGGATGGATGGATGGATGGTTGGGTGATGGATGGATGGATGGATGGGTGATGGATGGATAGTTGGATGGAAGGATGGATGGATGGGTGGGTGGGTGGATGGCAAAGGAGTCTTCACTCTCCACAATCTCAGGCAGAGTGAGAACTCAGGTGTAGATCTCGTTACGACAGCCTGTATTGGCAAAGAGAGCAAGGCTTAAACCCAGGGCTGAAGAAGCCAAAGGAGAAGCAGCAGCGAGGGATTCTGAGCAGGACCCGTGTGAGCTGGGCCCCGAGCTGAGGCTGGAAGGGCCTTCAAGCAGAAGGAGCAGCAGGTGCAGGTGCACCCAGAAGCACCCAGCCTGAGCAGGCGAGATGGGGCCGCCCAGAGGAACGAAGTGAGAAGGCACTGCCATCTGTCCCGCTCACCACGCCCTTTCCTCTGCTCGGACACCCCAGATCCCTGCCTCTGGCCTTTGCACTGCCTCCTCCCTTTCCTGGAAGAACCCCAGCCCCTCCCCCACGGGCGCCTTCTCAACCTTCAGGACCCAGTGGACATGCCAGCCCTCCCTGCTGGACACCCGATCGAAGTTCCACCCCTCACATTCCCTCCCCTTGCCCTGACACACACACACACACACACACACACACACACACACAACCAGCACACACACAAACACATACAAACACACACATACACACATCCACACATCCACGCACACACACACACACACACACACACACACACACACCGGCACACACACACACACACACACACGCACACACAACCAGCACACACACAAACACATACAAACACACACATCCACACATCCACACATCCACGCACACACACACACACACACACACACACACACATCCACACACATCCACACACTCACACACACCGCCCCCCACACACACATGCACACATATGCACACACACATGCGCACACACGCACACATGTGCACAAACATCACTCTCCATCACGACACCGTGTTTCATTGTCTTCGGAATCCCGCTGTCTGCCATGACCCAGTTCGAGTGCTCACTGACAGCGTTGGCATGTCCCATGGATGCCAGCTCCGGGCGAGCAGGATGCTGCTCCCTGTTCCAGGCGCCCCCCCCCCCCCGCCCCGGCCCCAACGCCCTTGCTGGGGGCTCGGCCAAGCCTTGTCCAAGGAAGTGCAACGGGTGAACGGGGCCCACAGAGTGCCCTCCCGGGCTGGGAAGGAAGCATCCCCCGGGCTCCTGGGCACCTCCCCCGGCTGGGTCCCAGGCCCCGTAGGCAGGGCTCTGGGCTGCGCGGGAGCGTCCCCAGCCCCACGTTTAATCGATGGCAATCGCGCGGCTGCAAGTGGCACCATGAGGCACAGGCAGGCAGACAGCTCGAGCTAATCCTCTAACTGCGCCTGCTCAGGGCCGGGCTGGCTGCTGGGCCACGGGGGGGGGGGGGGGGGGGGGGGGGGGGGGGGCAGGAGGCCTTGCCCGCCACCTCTCCGTCTGTCCTCGAGGGCATGTGGCCTCCTGGGCCCCGGGCAGCCACGGCCCCAGCCCCGAGGTCTGCAGGAAGCCAGGATGCCAGAGGCCAGGAGAGCCGATCCCAGGCCCCACCTCCCGGGGACGGCTCTCTGTGCGCCCCAAGTTTCTGTAGGTGTCGGGGGGTGGAGGAAACGGGGACTGGGAAGCCTGAGGTCTTACGAGGGCCCTGCCTCCCCGACGGGCCTCAATCCTTCTCCCCAGGCCTGGCCAGAGCCAGACTCACCCCCTCGCTCGTCGTAAGGTTTGCAGGCTCCTGGCCTCACGCTGCAGCCCAGCGCGCACGGCTCCCCGGGCCGGCTCCCCAGAGGGGCCCCGGAGCTCCCACCTGGGCCGCCTGCATCCCCGGTCGCCGCCCCTGCCAGTGCTACCTGCCTGGCCCAACTACGAAAATAGTTCCTGGGTCCCCTGACATGGAGGCTTTTTATAGTGCAGCACCGCAGGCCTCATTTAAATCTATCAGCTCATACACACGGCAGCGCGGGTGAACTTTGGGGGGGTTCGCGTGGGCCTCGGTGGCCGCCGCGATCCGGCTCTGCACGCGCCTCTGCCGTGCGCCCCCGGGAGCCTCGTTCCCGCACCGGTCCGTGGAGAGGATTGCTCAGCCACCCGGGCTGTGCCGAGAGCAGCTCCAGCCGAACGTGGAGAGCAGGGCCCGGCCCACCGCGGGGGACCTGCCGGGGGTGGGGCTGCTCTATTTCTCCTCCTGTTCCTTTGTCTTTTTAAAAAATATATATTTTATTGATTTTTTTTTTTTTACAGAGAGGAAGGGAGAGGGATAGACAGTTAGAAACATCGATGAGAGAGAAACATCGATCAGCTGCCTCTTGCACCCCCCCTTACCCCAACTGGGGATGTGCCCGCAACCAAGGTACATGCCCATGACTGGAATTGAACCTGGGACCTTTCAGTCCGCAGGCGACGCTCTCTCCACTGAGCCACACCGGTTTGGGCGGGTCGTGTCCCGCACGCCGGAGCCGGCGCTCTGGGCTGGCGATGGGCACATCCCTCGTCCCTCCCCGGTGACGCTGAAGAGCGGGACTCAGCGAAGCCATCAGGAAGGAGAGGGTGTGCCCTCCATGCCAGGGTCAGCGGGCACAGAGCTGTTTGCGGGGACTCGGGGACAGCTGGGTGGCACGAGCCAGCTGCCCCTCCTCTCGGGTCAGCTCAGCCCTGGCAGGGGGCCCACACAGCCCCAGGCCTTCATCTGCCGAGGCCTCAGGCTGGAAACACAGGCCGACAGCCCTGACGTTGGGGGAGTCTGTGGTTTGCCGTCTGTCTCACGCCCCCAACCGGGTCCGCCCACCGCCTTCCCCGGGGGCCTGGGCACACCGAGGAAGACGGGTCTCAGCGGGCGCGACAGGGGCCGGGCGGTGCGGGCCACCCTCCCACACCCAGGACATCCCGGACAGAGCACGGCCCAGCCACGCTGAGACTGCGTGTCCCTGCCTCGAGGAAGGGATGCTGGATTCCTGGGAGCGGAACCCCCGAAACAGCTCCTGGCATCAAATCCCACCCCGTGCCCCTCCCATCGAAAGGCCCAGCTGGAGTTAACTCGCCCCGACCTGGGACTGGAGCCGCGTCCTGAGCTTCTGCCCACACCCGGAGTCTCGGGGCGGCTGAAGCATGTGGACAGGACGCTCCTCCCGACCGTGTTTACACGCCTGCCCATGACGGTCCCCGCACCTGCCTGCCGTCCACCTGAGGCTCTTCTGGGCACACGGGCCCGGGAGCTCCCGGAACTGAGGCCAGACCCGCCCAGGACAGCACAGCGAGTGCTCAGGGTGTGGGCATGCACGTGCATGTGTGTGTGCAAGTGTATGTAAGCATGTGTGGACACATGTGGGCATGTGTGTGCGTGTGGGAATGTGTGTGCAAATATGCATAAGCATTGTGTACAAGCGTGTGTGTGCAAGTATGCATAAGCATGTCTGTGTGCACATGTGAGCATTGTGTGCATGTGGGCATTCGGACGCACGTGCGCATAAGCATGTATGTGCAAGCATGTGCATAAGCACGCGCGTGTGAGCACGTGTGTGCATGTACATGCAAGCATGCGCGTGTGCGTGCAAGCGTGCATAAGCATGTGCATGTGTGTGTGCATGTGGGCACATGCTGCCTGCATGTTTAGGAAAACCTTGTGAAGTCTCCTCCATTTCTGCCTCCACCTGCAGCCCCTGCACCTACTGTTTCCCTGCCAGCATTCCTGCCCGTTCGTTCCCGGGATGTCAGGGACACAGAGACACCGGGCAGAGCCGGTGGAGTCTGGCTCCCGCCCTGGCATCCGCAGCTCTGGCTGCTGACGTGCTGCTTGCCCCTGAGCCGGCGCCGGGAGGGTGCCCGGACCTCGTCCCTCCGGCCTCCACCCGCTAAGAGACAGGTGGGGCGCGGGAGGAGCGCTCTGTCCTCGTTCCCAGCGAGGCCGTGGGGAGCACACTGGCAGTGCTCCGGGGGGAGCAGCCAGGAGAGGGGCCGCCAGGTGGCGTGTCGCACGCACGTTTCTCTGCAGAAGAGGCTCACAGACTGTGCGGCCGCGTGGCTGGGCCTGTGCACCTCACCAGCAGAGTCTGGGCGTCCCGACGCCTTGTCCGCACGCGGCCCCACTTGGTGTTGACGTGGTTTGCTTGGCTTTTGTCACGGTGGCTAAACATCGTGGTTTTCACCGGCAGGTCCCTGGGGTCGAGGGGCGTGAGCACCCACACCTCGAAGGCGAAGGCCTGAGGGGGTTGCTTGCTGTTAGCGGATCCCCTCCCCGCCACCACTCCCCAGCGTGGAGAGTCTTATTCTGTGTTCTGGATACAGACAGGTGACCTGCACGTGTTTTCGCCCACGTCCGTCTGTGACTTCTCATCCCTTACCGGTGTCCTTTCAGAGACTAAACTTCTTAAACCAGCGGTCGCCAAGCGCGCGACTCCACGGAGCCAACTATCAACAGCACGACGATAGAAATTCCTTTTCGGAGCCAAATTTTTTAAACGTAAACGTCTTCTCACGCCACTTCTTCCACATAGACTCGCCCGGGCCGTGGTGTTTTGTGGAAGAGCCACACTCAGGGGCCCGAAGAGCCGCCTGCGGCTCGCGAGCTGCGGTTTGCCGACCACTGTCTTAAAGGTTGAGGCACGGAAAAAGCCAGATAACACCTCTTCGCTGCTGGGTTTCCCGCTGCCACGGGATAAAACCCCAAACCCTTCGCACCCCTGCAAACCTTGCCGTGAGCTGGGCCAAGCCCCGCCCTCCAGCCCCCATTATCCTGTGCTCCCGTCGCCCATTGCCTTCCGCCCCAGCAACACGCCCAGCGCCCTCTGACCACAGGACCTTTGCACGGCTATCTCCCACACTCTCTCCTTCTCGGACCCAGGCCTCGGTTCCAACGTGGCCTCCTCAGAGAGGCTCTCCCCGACCACCTCACCACGGAAGACCCCACCTCACCCTGCACTGGGGATCACGCCGGCAAACCCGGCACGTGCCCTGACTGGGATTCGAACCCGCGACCTCCTGCAACATGGGTCGACGCTCAACCACTGAGCCACGCCGGCCGGCTAGCCCACCGAACGGCCTCGACGTCACAGCGGTATTTCCAGTCCGGCCGTGAGAACAGCCGTGGTCCCCGCGTCACTTGCGCCTATAAATAGCATCTTCCTGGAATCCCCACGGGGACTCAAGGCCACGCGGCCACGCGAGCCAGTCGAGGCCCGGGGACCAGGCTGCAGCTCCGGCTGCACACCTAACCCCACGCCAGCGAGAGCAGCCGCCCCCCCCGCCTCCGGCTCCAGCACACGGCGAAGGCAACTCCCACGGCTGGGAAACCCGCCTCTCCGAAACCCAGAAAATTGCTGTTTGAACCACTTAACGAAAGCCATTATTTGCATAGCTTTGGCGTGGCGACAACACCCGCACATTTAAACGGTCTGTAATTAAAATCAGTAATTGCGGAAAATAGGGACTCGTTAAGGCTGTAATTTAGCGAGGTCCCCGGCACTTGAGGATCTGCCTTAAAGGCTGAGGGGTGAGCCAGGAACCCGTGGCTCCCGGGAACCATCCTGGGGCCCTCGGCAGCCGGGGTGGGGGTGGGGGCGGGGGGCCGTGGCTGACGCCGGGTGGGACGGAGGCCGCAGCGCCACACTCCGCAGGGAGGCGGGCCGGGCACCGTGGTGCCCACGAAGCTGAGAAAAGGCAAACGGGGAGCCCCAGCCGGTGTGGCCCGGTGGCTAGGGCGTCGGCCCATGGACTGAAGGATTCTGGGTTCGATTCCGGTCAAGGGCACGGACCTCGGGTGCAGGCTTGATCCCAGCCCTGCTTTGGGCCCGTACGGGGACAACCAATCGATGAGTCTCTCTCACGTGGGTGTTTCTCTTTGTCTCTCCCCCTCCCTCCCACTCTTTCTATTAAAAAAACCACCAATGGCCGAAACCGGTGTGGCTCAGTGGATAGAGCATCAGCCTGTGGACTGAAAGGTCCCGGGTTCGATTCCGGTCAGGGGCATGTACCTTGGCTGCAGGCACATCCCCAGTAGGGGGCGTGCAGGAGGCAGCTGATCGATGTTTCTCTCTCATTGATGTTTCTGACTTTCTATCCCTCTCCCTTCCTCTCTGTAAACAATCAATAATATATATATATATATAAAATTTTTTTTTTAACAATGGAAAAATATCCATCCTCAGGTGAGGGTTAACAAAAAATAGGTAAAAACAGGTAAATAAATAAATAAACATTGAAAATAACTAAATAAAAAGGCGGACTGGGAAATGTGTCTGGGACAGAGCCAGCAGCCGCGGAGGAGAGCCGCCTTCTGCTCCCGGCTCCCGGGACAAGGCACGTGCCCGGTTTAGGGAAATCCGTTTTCGCGCGCCCGGGTTCAGCGGCCTCCTGCCTTGCGGCTGCCGAAAGCTCCAGGCGTCTGGGGACGCGGGGCCATGTTGACAGCTGGGCCAGGCGGGGAGGGCAGCTTAGGCAGGTGGGAGGTGGTGAGGCACGGAGAGCCGGGGCAGGAGCAAGGAGGCTCCCGGACGGCCCGCCCACCGGCCGCTGGCACCGCGCCCCCTATGGTCACGTGACAGTGGGGGCAGTGAGCCGTCCCCGCACCGTCCGCAGCCCAGAGGCACACGCTCAGTGGGTCCACGGGGAGCCAGCGGCGGCCGGTGGGGCGGGGGTCCCTGACTCGCAGGGGCCGTCTGGAAGTGGCACCCCTCTCTGGGTACAATGGGGTTCATAACTCCATCCCACAGGGCGATCAGGTGCCGGCGGTATGAGCGAGGCGGACTCACAGGGGCTCAGGGGGCGCTGCCCAGAGAGGAACGAAGAGGCTCTCCAGCCAGCCGCCCGGGTCAGAGGTCAGAGAGCAGCGGCGATGCCCCCCTTCACCAATCATCACCCCCAACTCCCCCGGCGCCCTCCCGGGCCTGTTCCCATCTGGGAGCCGACCACCGGCTGCGCAGACAGGACGGCCCGGGCCTCGGCTCCGCGAGGCTGCAGCGCCCACAGGCGTTTGCCCGCCGCCAGCCACACCAATGCGCCCTCCCACCCCGGGGGACGCCATGTGCCCCCCGCAGCGTCTGACCCGCCTCTGGCTGCGGTGGCCTCGCTCCACACCTCCACTCGGCAAAGGGGGCCCTGGTACAGCCGCGGGCCATCGTCCAGGGGGGCAGACTGCTGAGCGCAAGGCCAGGCGGGTGTGTGTGCAGGGGGTGCGGGAGGTCGGGGGGTCCCCTCATGGGCAGACTCACCCTGTAGCCAGTGCGTGAGGACAAAAGCCAGCACGCCCCCCACTGAGCACAGAGCAATGACTGTCTCCCCATCGGAAACTGGGCCCAGCCATGTGACTCCTGCCCCCAGCTCGGCGCTCTGCACTGGCCCTCCTGACTGTGGGGGCTCCGCAGAGGCTGAGCCCGCCCCCCACGCCAGCAGGTCAGGAGAGCAACCATCAGCTCCACCATGCCCACAAGCAACATCCGGCTGGCCGCCTGGAGCTTTTCCAGTCGGGGGTGCCGAGTACAAGACCCCGCCATCCCGGCTGCACCCTGAGACCCCCGGTGTGGGCGGGGGGGACCCCCAGAAACCCCCGCCGGTGGGATGGGCTGCGGCCCGGGCACTGACCTGCAGCTCGGTCTGGAAGAAGAACTTCTGGGGGCACTGCGCGCAGTCGTAGATCTTGTCCTCCTGCCCGTGCACCGCAAAGATGTGCTGCTGCAGCTTGTTGGCCTGGACGAAGACTGCACAGGGACAGGCGTCAGCCGGGGCGGGGACCCCAGCCCTGGCCCCGAGGGCCACCCACGCCCCTTGCAGGAGATGCCGCCCAGTCTGGACACAGCCGGCCGACAGGGGGCTGCTGGGGCTCACGCCGGGGAAGCCGAGCTCCGCCACCCACCGAGGGGCTGTGCAACCTTGGGCAAGCCGCTGAACCTCTCTGGGCTCCCTGTCTCCGTCTGAAACACGGGGACCTTTAAAGCGTGTCGCTCAGCGGTCGGCAAACGGCGGCTCGCGAGCCACAGGCGGCTCTCTGGCCCCTTGCGTGTGTGGCTCTTCCACAAAACACCACGGCCTGGGCGAGTCCATGTGGAAGAAGTGGCGTTAGGAGTTTAAGTTTAGCCGAGGCCGGTGTGGCTCAGCGGATAGAGCGTCGGCCTGCGGACTGTAAGGTGCCGGGTTCGATTCCGGTCAAGGGCATGGGCCTTGGTTGTGGGCACATCCCCAGTGGAGGGCGTGCAAGAGGCAGCTGATGGATGTTTCTCTCTCATCGATGTTTCTGACTTTCTATCCCTCTCCCTTCCGCTCTGTGAAAAATCAATAAAGTATATTTTAAAAAAATGAAAAATGTGGCTCTCCAAAGAAATGCCGATCGTCCCGTGGATATTTGGCTCTGTGGCCGGAGTTTGCCGACCACAGGTGTGGCTCACGAGGACTTGGGAGGACCTCGCGGGCTAACTCAAAAGACACTTCAAAGACGGCATGCCGGGAGGCCAGTGAACGCCGCCGCCGCCAGGCGCCTTCCACACGCGGCTCCTGGACCACAGCCCGGGCCCGCGGGGCCGGCTCTGCCGTTGTCCCCACTTTTCAGACGGGAACCCCGAGGCACCGGGAACATTCAGCGGCGTGTCCCAGGCCCCAGGGCCGGCAGGTGGCGGAGCCGAGGCTGGAGTTTGAACAGGCTGAGCGCAGGGCCTGGGGCAGGAAGGTGCTGGACACGCACAAGTGGAGGGTTGGCAGCCTCCTGGCCCCACACACAGGACCCGTGTCCTGGGCCGGCAGAACCCGGGGCCCCTCGGAGCCACCCCGAGCGCACAGAGCGGATGGAAAGGGAGCAGTGGGGCTCCTAGATTGGGGGGGTGGGTTGGGCGGCGAGGGTGTGAGTGTGCGGACGTCCCCACCGCAGAGCCCCTCCCTCAGGCCTGTCACCAAGCCGGTCACCCACCCCGCTTCCTGGGGGCGGGAGCCTGGGCGCGGGCAGGCGGGAGGTGGCCCTGAAGCAGCTGTGTGTCTGGGAGGTGAGCACTTCAGGGCCCCCCTCCCCGCCAGGTGCCCTCCCCCGGGTGGGCTTGCGGTCTGGCAGGCGGCAGATGTTGGGGGAGGCAGAGGGAGGCCAGGCTCCCCGCCGCACACCGGCTGCCATCTGGGCAGTGGGAAGGGGGCGGGCAGAGCCCCCGAGACTGGCCTGGGGCTGGGACAGCCGCTTGCCTGGGCCAGCGGCCAGCCTGGGGGCTTGACCGGCAGAGCTGCCCTTGACCTCTCCAGCCGGAGCACGGAGGGAACAGGGGCTGACGGGGCAGCGAGGAGGCGTGGCCAGGAGAGCCACTGCTGCTGGACGGAGCTCAAGGTCACGGAGGTGAGGCTGGAGCCCATGCCTCCAAGTCGGAGGTGACGCTGGGCCAGCGAGGACTCCCGGCAGCTGGGTGCAGGGCTGAGGGGAGGGCCAGGATGGGCAGCCACCCCGTGGCCTCCCAGGAGAGGCAGAGAGCAGGCCACGGGGCAGGGGATCCCTGGGGCGTCCCTCCCCAGGAGCCCAGGGCCCCTGTCAGGCCAAGCGCCTATGCTGGGGTCCCCTCAGTCTCGGCTCACGCCGGGGCAGCCCCTTACCTGTGAAGCAGACGGGACACTTGAAGGTGCCGCCCATGCCCTCGAAGCTGTGCTCGATGAGGTGGCAGAGCAGCTTGGCCGGGGAGTCGAACATCTGGTTGCACAGCTTACACTCGTGGTTGATGCCTTCCTCTGCAAGGAAGCGGATGTCAGTGACCTGCACGCCCCTCCCTCCCTGCAGAGCCACGCCCCTCCCTGCAGAGCCACGCCCCTTCCTGCAGAGCCACGCCCCTCGCTCCCTGCAGAGCCACGCCCATCTCCTCCCTGCAGAGACATGCCCCTCCCCTCCCTGTAGAACCACACTTGGAATGCCACAACACACCCCTACCTGTAGAGCCACATCACCTCCCTCCCTGCAGAGCCACGCCCCATACGCCCCAGCCCTGCCCCAATGGGCCAGTGTGAAGCTGCAAATGCCAATCCCTATCCCAGGCCCCAGACAGTCGGGCCGCCCCCAGCTTACAGACCCCATCCCTATCCCAGCCCCCAGACAGTCGGGCCGCCCCCAGCTTACAGACCCCGGGGGCCTGGCTCCCATGAGCTAGCGCTTGAAGGAGAGCCATTTGCAGGCATTTGTCCTGCAGGCCCAGCGGCAGGCCACACAGGCCACCTCCAAGGCCCGAACTCCAGACCGTGTCACAGGGCGGGGGCCCCAGGAGGGGGGCCCGCCAGGACTTAAAAAACCCAATAGAATATTTACTGAGCGTGTACTGTGTGCCAGGCACCTGGAGCTTGGGATTGGGGGGGGGGGCAGGGGAGGCAAACGGATCCTACACAGAGACGGCTAACACGTAACGGCAACGGGAGGTGCGGGGGAACATGGGAGTCCTCCCGGTGGGTCAGAGCAAAATTCTGGGGTGAGCCTGTGCTGGGGCTGGGGCAGGGCGGGGGTAGAGTACAGGGGGCACATGGACGCACACTGCCAAGAGCCTCTGGCCACGAAGGACTCGGGTTTTCCGCTCCGAGGGACGAGCAGCCAGGAAGGCCTCGCACCAACACACACGCCACGAAGCGCTCTTTGTCCTACTGTTAACACGTGGCCCGCCCCGTGGCTCACACCCAGGGGCAGGCACCCTGTCAGGCCTCCCGATGAGGAACTGGCTCCCTCTCCCCACCTGGGAGCTGCTGAGACCCCCAACATCCACTGAAAGGCTCCCGGGGAAGAGGGGGTGTCCTGAGCACCCGCGTCGAGCCCGTGTCCGGAGCCCGGAATCAGCAGGGCAGAGTCCCAATCCCAGCTTCTCCGAACCCCAGTTCCCGCTGGTGACTGAGGGCTGGGAGGATGGAAGGGGCTGGCCCCTGTGCCCGCCGTGACCCCGTGGTCTTCGGACCAGTGTGACCCCCAAAATAAAGGCTTTAAAAAAAAAAAAAGGTTACCGCCATCCAAAAACACCCTGCTCCTCTTATAGTCGGTGAGGATTAAATAAGCTAGTAATATCAATAATGACAAAGAAAGAGGTTGTTTTTGATTTTTTACACTTGATTTCAGAGCGAGGGAGAGAAACAGAAACACCCACTGGCTGCCTCCTGCACGCCTCCTACTGGGGATCGAGCCCAAAACCCAGGCACGTGTCCTGGCTGGGAACAGAACCGGCGACCTCGTGGTGTCTGGGCCGGCACCAACCACTGAGACACACTGTCCGGGCAGAAAAGTGTTGTTGTTGTTTTCTTTTTAAAAATATATTTTACTGATTCTTCACAGAGAGCAACGAAGAGAGATAGAAAGTCAGAAACATCGATGAGAAAGAAACATCGATCAGCTGCCTCCTGCACACCCCCCACTGGGGATGTGCCCGCAGCCAAGGTCCATGCCCTTGTCCAGAATCGAACCCGGGACCCTTCAGTCCGCAGTCCGACGCTCTATCCACTGCGCACACCGTCCGGGCAGAAAAGGCGTTCTGACCCGCGCCCGCACACAGCAAGCGCTCAATACGTGCGTGGCGCCGGCCCCGTGTATCCGCGAGAACGTTATCTGGGACAGCCAAGGACGGGGGCTCCCTCGGGCTCCCGGGGGCCCGGCCTCAGCGAAGGCGCCAGGTGCTCCGATCCGCCCGCAAAGGCAAGAATTCGGCGGCTGAGGGGCTCTGCCGGTGACAAGACACCATCACAGATGGGCTGGGGCTCCCAGCCAGCCCCTGGGTCCCCGGGCCCTGGCAGGGGCCGGCAGCGACAGCAGGCGTCCCTCCCCCACACCCCCCCCCCCACACCCCCGGCCGGGCACCCTGCCGCAGAGGCGCGCGCACACGTGGGCGTGCCGGCGGGCCTGCCCCACATAGCCCACTGGCAGCATCTACCGGGTGTCGGTCCCGCCCCCGGAGCCCTGGCAACTAGGCCACGCGCACCCGGCAGAGATCCCGGCCGCGCTTTCGCGGATCCTGGCGGAAAAGAATTCATTGACAAGTTCAGGGACACGGGGCGGGCTCGGCACGCTCGCCGCACAGGCCCCACGCACGTCCTCCTCTCCCCTCGGGGAGACTGTCAGCGTAATTAGAGATGGCCTCCGATGTGGGGGGCTGCCGCAGAGACCCCCCGCGCACCCCCTGCCCCACACACATGCTTCCTTCTCGGGGCCTGGCATGGAGTATGGATTCAAGGAATGAAAAATGAACGAACAAATGGATGGATGGATGGATGGGAGACAGCACCCTTACCCGTGGCCTTCCGATCAGCACGGGGAACATGGGAGTCCTTACAGACCCCGGGGGCCGGCTATTCACCTAGGTCTCGGACATCAATGGGCACAGGGTGTGTGAGAGCGACATTGTACGGAGAGCTCTGTGGCCGTTTGTACCATACGCGGAGCCTCAGAGTTCAGCCTGCCTGCCGGCTGGGAAAAACATATTTCTAGAAAAACGTGGGCTCGGGGAATCTGACCACATCCGAGTTAGCAGAGCCTTGAGGGTGGGAGGGAGGATGGAGAGAGGGGAGCTCCGAAGCCTTTCCGAGTCCGTGTGTGTCCCACATAGACACCTCCTCCAGGCAGCCTCCCCGGACAATGCCAGCGCACACAGCTGCCCCTGGCTGGGCAGAGCGGCCCTGGGTTCATCTCACCAGACCCTCCGAGTCTTTCTGACCCCGGCAACCGGCGAGGGGCGCAGACGCGGTCTTCTCCTCCTCGGAGCCCCGAAACACCAAGGCCCGCCTGGGTCCACAGGAGAGGCTCGGGGAATACTCACGGAGGAGAGAGGCCCCGGGCGGGCGGCTCCCCTGCCCACCAGAGCCCCCCCACCCCCCCGTCAGAGCCCCCACCCCCCGCCAGGCTGAGATGGCAAAGGAGGACGGACCGCTCTGCCCAGTGAAGTCTTCAGCACTTGACCCTGCCTGTTGGACACAGAAGCGCCGAGAGAACAAAGAAGGCTTTTGCAGCTCATGAGTCCGAGGCATCAGGGCCAACACCCCTTTCTGTCCTCCGAGTGCTGAGATCTGTCAGCGGGTCCCCCTGATGCACAGACACAGCTATGCCGAAACCCCCGCTCCCAAACACGCCCCCATCAGGCAGCCGTGGCTGTGGCGGTTCCATGGGCAGGCAGCCGCCCCTGCGGCAGATCGCAGCCCCAAACCGGCGTGGATGCGAGGGTCTGGGCGAACTAGATCCAGTTCCTCCTTCTCCCCAAGTGCTGAAAACGGGGAGAGGGGAGAAGGAAAATAAAAGCAGCAAGACATCGAAGGGAGGTGCAGACAGTAATGCCCGAAGGTCCGGCCGCACTGGGAAGCACCCGTCCTTAGGCCAGCCCATCTGGTCTGCCAATCTTCCTGAAGCATCAGGCCCTGGCCCCACTGGGGGAGGGGTGTCCATTACCAACACCTCTGCCCATGAAACCACCCGGGGGAACATGTGGGGGTACCTAGTTAGAGGGTGGTGCTTCTCTCCACACCTGTGACTCAGGTGTGCCAGCCCATGGTGACCAGGTGGGCCGACCCGAGGTGACCAGGTGACCAGCCCGGGGTTGACCAGGTGACCCAGCCCGAGGTGACCAGGTGACCCGACCCGAGGTGACCAGGTGACCCAGCCCGAGGTGACCAGGTGACCAGCCCGAGGTGACCAGGTGAGCCGACCCGAGGTGACCAGGTGAGCCGGCCCGAGGTGACCAGCTGACCCAGCCCGAGGTGACCCGGCCCGAGGTGACCAGGTGACCCGGCTGCAGATGCTGACAGACTTCGCCTCCTCTGCCATCCCCATCTGCCAGGTTGACAACCTCTCATTCTGTGCCAAGTCGCAGGGTCCAAAGACAGCAGCAGCCTCGAGAATGACCTTCCAGAGTTCCCTGGGAGCGCACCGCACTCGGGGACCCTGGTGCAGAACGGCCGGGCTGCCTGGGAAGCTCGGGTCCCGCGCCAGCCCGGGGGCCCAGGATTCCGCCAGTGAAGACCTCTCTTCCCTGTTCCTTTTGTTTGTGTTAATAGCACATGACCGGCATCCGTGAGTGGGGCCCACGCATACAACTCAAGTGGGCGCTGCGGCCAATGCCCGTGCAATGCAGGTTCCTCCGGCTCCCTGCGTCCCAGAAGTGGGGGCCGGCGCCAGGAGTCTATGGAGTTATTATGATTCTTTAAAAATATTTTTTTACTGATGTCAGAGAGGAAGGAAGAGGGAGAGATAGAAACATCAACGATGAGAGAGAACATCGCTCAGCTGCCTCCTGCACCCCCACACTGGGGATGGAGCCCATAACCTGGGCATGTGCCCTGACCAGGAATCGAACCATGACCTCCTGGTGCATACACAGTCGACACTCACCCACTGAGCCACCAGGCCAGGCTGTTACGATTTCTTAAAAACAAAACAAAAACACTGCCAAACGACCCAGCCAGCCGAAGATCCCAGAGTGCGTCTCTCTCAACTCTGCTCAGGAATAATAAGTGTTAATTTTGCGCTTCATTTCTCAAAAAAATAATAATAATAAATAGGCTGTGCTTTTGCTTAAAACCAAGTCGGCCTGCTGGCACCTTTCAGGCTGAAACTGTGTCAGCCGAGAGGCGCGGGCTTTGTGGGGCAGCGACTTTTGTCTCCGTTTGATCCCTGGCAGACACGCACTGATTTCCATACGGGTCTTGGGGGAAGCCGGAGGAGAGAGAGCTGATTACCAGAAGCCGAAGGTGGCGTGCGGGCGGGCCCCGCCGAGGTCACAGGCAGGCCTGGGCCACGCTCAGAGGCTGCAATTTGCTGCCCGGAGGGAGGGGCTGCGGGCTGCGGGCCGAGGGCCGGGCATTGTTCCCTGGCTCTCGCGCTCCAGTGACGGGCCACGGCGGCATCCTCGGCCTCTGGGGGGCTGGCACGGGCCTCCTACTTTGCAGGGAGCAGCGGTGAAGGACATGAAGTTAGGCTGCATCGCCCGCTTGCTGTGTGTGCGTGGGTAAGTTACTTAACCTCTCTGAGCTTCGACGCTTCCCGCAGGCTGGCTGCTCTGCCCCAGGACCGGCTCCTCCTGCTTCTCTTCCTTCACTCAACCATCTGCTCAAAGGATATTTCCTCTGAGAGAAAGCTGCAGACACCCCGCTGACATGGCGCGCACCCCATCCTTTCCAGCAACTCAGCCACCTTTAATTCCTTCATAGTGCTGGCACCCCAGGTATATTACAGAGTTGATGGGTTTTTTTAAAACCAATTCCTTCTCTCTCTCTCTCTCTCTCTCAATAACATACACACACGCACAAACACACACGCGCACACGCGCACACACATGCACACATGCACACACGCATGCACACGCACACACACTCCACGAGGGCTACTGTGTCCATGGCTACATCCCCAGCACCTAGAACAGAACCCGGCACACAGTAGGCACTCAATAAACAGAGAATAATTTGTGTAAAGCACTCAGTACGACACTTGGGATGTGGGGGAGGGGTGCTGGTAAACCCGGGGTACCACACACCAGTCCCCGGAAGTGGGGGCTGATTCCAGACACCCGCTGACATGAGGACGGGCACCGTGGCCAGCTCCAGGAGCAGGGGCGTGGAGGGTCCCCCTCACCTGGCGGCCAGGACAGGCGGGCCCCCCCACCCCCGGGACCCAGTGGGCCACCCCAGCTCCTTGGCCACCTGCATTATTCAGAAGCACAGGTGAGGGGGGCAGACAGGCCCAAAGCCGGCCACAGCTCTGGCGGACAGGAGGGCTGGGGGCTATGCGGGTGAGGGGAGGAGGCAGCCCCCCCAAGGCCACCACGCGCTGCCTCCGCCACCCGCTCAGGGAATGAACGTCACCACGCTTCAGTGCCACGGCTCCAGGGCCTGAGGCCACGCCCACGTCCGCCCCAAAATATCCCGTTGGCAAAGACCCACGAGGCCCAGAGCCCAGCTCAGGCACACGCCGGAGACGTGGAGATCGGAACCACGGGGCACAGGACCGGGCATTCGACCAGAAAACCCTGGGAGAGGCCCCCTCGGACGCCACCCCAACAAATAAGCGACCACAGACAGGCGCCGGAGAGGAGCCAGAGACCTGGGCCGACGGGGGGCTCGGCCCTCTGTTTAAAGGGCACGAACACCCACAAACACGTGCGAGCAGAGAGAGACGCGGGCTGGGCGTGCGCCCCGCCAGCCGGTTAGGCTGCGGATCTGCTCACCGGTCCTCAAACTCCACCAGGAAGTGGGCCCGGCTGAGCGGGGGGCGGGGCAGGCGGGCATCTGGGCTTGGAGCTGACATGGGGCGACAGAGAAAACACAGCCTGCGGAGCAGTCCTCACAGAGGCCGGGCGGGAATCGGGGCGCGTGTGCGGGGACAAGGGCTGATCTTGGGATCCCCAGCCCCCGCCCCTCCTCCCCGCCGCCACCCCGGCTGCCCTCAAGCCGCTCCAGCCTGAGTGGGCAGGTGTGGTCCCCAGACAGGACCCCTGGCGAGCTGGTCGGCGATGCAGACTCTCAGGCTGCACCCAGGCCTCCCCCGGCCCCCTGAGAAAGGGCCCAGACGGGCATGCGTTCAGGTCTGGGGGACGCTGAGCTCCACCGAGCGCTCGGGGGACGCGGGCCCTGCTGGAATCCTGCTTAGAGCCCATCACACCGCTTTTACCCAGCGCGCACCCTACGGAACCCCCAAAAGGGTACAGGGTTTCTGGAGTCCACACTCCAGAGGCCGAGACACAGCCGGAGGGTGGGAAACACTCTCTCGTTATCCCGACTGGGTGGGTGGTGTTGGGGTCTTCGGGGGTGGAGGTGTCGGGGTCTTCGGAGGGGTCTTCCGGGGATGGAGGCACAGAACATCCCCCAGGACCCAACACGGCACCCCCACTTTCCTAATGAATCCTGGAAGACGGGCTGTGCCCTCCTGCCTCCCCTGTGGGGCCCCTTCCCCAGCCCCGATGGCCAGGAGGGACCCATCTGGGTCCCACGCGCCTCCCGGAGGCTCACAAATGAGTGCGGGCAGCCCGGTCCGGGCCCCTGGGGACACAGCCTCCTCCACGAGGAGGAGCCCTGACAATTAGGGGCCTGCATCTCGAAAGGCGCGGGATTGATGGCATGGAGAGTCCCAGCATCGTCACCTGGGGAGCGGGGTGTAGTCCTCCAACGGGGGTGGGGTGGGGGATGGAGGTCCGTTGCCGTGGCAACGGAGAATGAGCTCAACCTTGTAACTGACCCTTATCTTTTTTTGATCTGTGGGCCACTTGGGGCCAAGGCTTGAAATCAACTGGAAAATAATCCGGTCACATATGAGAAGGAAAACTGTTCAGACTTCTTCACCCGGGTCCCCGCCAGCGATCCCCCTTCTGCCGGAGTCGCAGGCCGGCGGGAGGAAGGGGCGGCCCAGCTCCCCCATCGCAGCAGGACACTGCTGTGCCCACTGCGGAAGGGGTTGCCCAGCCCTGCGCCCCTCCACTCACTTTTGCCAGGAGCACTGGGCCCGCCTGCCCTCGGGCACCCGCTGAGACCGCCTCAGGAGGGGCCCCAGTCCTTCCCTCCGCCTGGGCCTGGGCCTAGCCTGGTCTCTGGGTGGCCTGGTCTCTGGGCGGCCTGGTCTCTGGCCTGGTCCCTGGGCGGCCTGCCTTTGTTCCGGGTTGGACCCATCTCTCCTACCAGAGCCCCATTCCCAGGCAGGTGGGCATCGCTCCACACACCTGGGGGAGGTGTCGAGATGAGGCTTGAGGAAGGAGGGCCGAGAGGGGGACAGCCTCCCTCCCGGGGGAGGCCTGGCTGGCGCAGCCACTGCCGCCGCGCCCCGGGGTCCCCACGGCAAGACCGGCCATCTGGCCGGGGCCACGTCCAGGATGCCGCTCTCCCGAGTCCCAGGACCCCGCCGCTCCCTCCCCCGGAACTGCAATCAGAGGCTCCAGATGGCGCCTCGGACCACCTGCTCCCAGGAGCCCGTCAGATGGATCTTAGCTGGGGGTCAGCTAAGCCTGAGGACCAGGCCGAGTGAAGGCCCCTGGAGGTTTCCCGTCAGAGCAAACAGGACAGCTCAGCTGACGCCCCCCCCACCCCCCCCACACACCGTGCTCCAACAAGGGGAGCTCCTCTGGAAGGAGGAAAACAGGGCTGAGAAGGAGGCAGCGGAAGATGCTCAGGCCCCACCCAGACTCTGAGAGAGACGCTGGGGGGGGGGGCACTGCCCTCCTGGCCTCAGTCTCCCTTTCGGGGAACTGGGGAAGGAGACCCCCTCACGGGACTGTTAGACGGAGGGCGGGAGAGAGCAAGGGGATGAAATGTGATCACGCGCTGCCGTCCCTGCCACTCCATCACCCAGACCAGCGGTCGGCAAACTCATCCGTCCACAGAGCCAAATACCAACAGGACAACGATTGGAATGTCTTTGGAGAGCCACATTTTTTAAAGTTAAACTTCTTCTACCGCCGCTTCTTCACAATAGGCTCGCCCGGGCTGTGGTATTTTGTGGAAGAGCCACCTTCCAGGGGCCAAAGAGCCGCGTGTGGCTCGCGAGCTGCCAGCCACTGACCCGGACTCGGCTGCTGGGATACTGGACGCGGCTCCGTCCCGAGATGCGCCGAAGCCCGGGCCGTGTGAACGGTGTGCCCAGCCCCCAGGGTTCTCGGGCAGGGGAACGCCCCCCCCCCCCATCCGGGTCAGATGCAATGTCCCTCTGCCAACGCCTCTGTCACTTTCCTCGTCTGGACGCCCTTCCACCTCCGACCACTCGCCCTATTTGCAACAGCAGAACGCAGATCCGATTCCAAAGCCTTCTGTCCCCCCGTGGCTGATGGCAGCTCCCTCCTTCCCGTCACTCCTCAGGGGTCGGTCCCCAGGACCAAAGTTCCACGTGTGTTTGTGTGTGTGTGTGTACATGTGTGTACATGTGTGTACATGTGTGTGGATCTTCTCCCCGTCCCACTCCTGAAATGCAGGGGGATCGCCACGCAGGCCAAAGCAGGGGCCGCTGGACGGGCTCGGAGGGCAGGGGCTCCCCCAGGCACCCCAATCCACTCGCACTCGGCCGGGGAGCCCCGCCCCAGGAGCCGGCAGCCCCGGGCAAGTCTGAGAAAACGCACCACCTTTGCAGGGGACCCGGCCTACCAACCTCCCACGGTGACCCCGGCCCTGGGCCCGTCGGCTAGCGAGTGAGCGTTTGGGACATTCAGGTCACGGAGCCGAGAGGAGCTGTCCTTGCCAAAAGAGAAGCCACACCCGAGCCAGTGTGGCTGAGTGGATAGAGCGTCGGCCTGAGGACCGAAGGATCCCGGCTTCCATTCCGGTCAAGGGCACGTACCTCGGATGCAGGCTCCTCCCTGGTCCGGGTGCTGGTCGGGGCACATGTAGGAGGCCACCAATGGATGTGTTTCTCTCCCATCGATTTTCTCTCTGTCTCTCTCTCTCTCTCTCTTCCACTTTCCTTAAGAATCAATGGAAAGTATCCTTGAATGAGGATTAACGAGAGAGAGAGAGAGAGAGAGAGAGAGAGAGAGAGAGAGAGAGGACCATTCAGACGCTAGACATGTCACCAGGAGACGGGAGGGGCCCTCGGCCCCCTGATGGACAGAGAGGGGAATGCAGCGAATGGTAAGTCAAGCCTGCAGACCTGTGGGCCCCCCTTGGGTCAGGAGAGGGGCTGGGAGCCCTAACGATGTGAGAGGGCTTCTCTGCCTCCAGATCTCTAGAACTGGGGGCTCAGGGGCCTGACACCCCTGAGCGAACACGGTCCCTGCCCCTCCACCTGCCCGAGACCAGGCACCTCCGCACAGGAAGAAGGTCTGCCACACACACACCCCCCGAGGCTCCTCTGTGCCCACCATCCTCAGCCCTTAACACACCGTCGCCCACGGCGATGTCCCTGACCTTCAGGTCTTCCACAGCAAGGCGGCCGCGGGAAAGCCCACCGCGCCAGTCACCCTCAGGCCCCGGCGCTGCCCGCACAGCGGTGACCGGCTCCTGCCCCGCCCCTGCTCCCTCCAGCGGGGCATTCCTCGGCCGCGGGACGTCACCCCCCACCCCGGCCAGAGCAGTTTTTAAGATGTATTTTATTGATTTCACAGAGGAAGGGAGAGAGACACATCCATGAGGAGAGAGAACCATGGACCTGCCTCCTGCACACCCCACGCTGGGGATCGAGCCCCAAACCCGGGCCTGTGCCCCGACCGGGAATCGAACCCTGACCTGCTGGTTCGGTGCTCAACCCCTGAGCCACACGGGCCCGGCATGTTTTAAATGATGAGCAGCAGCGGCTCATCCACCAGCCGGACGGCAATCGGCGGCGCCCACAGAACTCACTTTTTAAAAAAATAGATATTTTATTGATTGTTTACAGAGAGGAAGGGAGAGGGATAGAGAGTTAGAAACATCGATGAGAGAGAAACATCCATCAGCTGCCTCCTGCACACCCCCTATTGGGGATGTGCCCGCAACCAAGGCACATGCCCTTGACCGGAATCGAACCTGGGACCCTTGAGTCCGCAGGCCGACGCTCTATCCACTGAGCCACACCGGTTTGGGCCACAGAATGCGCTGTGCAGAGTCTCAGTAGACCCGGGACTGCCCCGTCGTGGCGGACAGTTCGCGCACGCAGACCTGGGGTCAGCCTGGACTCGGCCATCGCCACGTCCTCCCTCCGACCGCGCTCTGGGCCCACACCCCCCCCCCCCCCCCCGCCGGAGCCCCTCAGACAGGACGGGGCTGGAGGAGACGCCTCGGCATCCGGCCGGGCGCACCTGCTGGGTTCTCGCCAGCCACGTGGGGCCGGGACGGTGTCCGGGAGGCCCCCCCCCCCCCCCACCCCGGGTCACAGACATGGAGACGGAAGCCCGGAGGGAAGCGCCCAACGTCCGGCTCTGCGTCTGCAGCGGAGCCGGGAGCACCGTCCGGCTGCTTACCCACCTTGCACGGGGCTTCCGAGGGCGCCGAAGGGGGGCTGCCCAGGCTGGTGCCCCACAGAGAAGGAGGCACGGCCGGTGGGACTCGTGGCCACAACGCCAGAGGCCAGGAAGGTGGACAGAGAGGAGGGGAGCTGGTGTGCAGCAGCCCCCAGCCACTCAAACGTCCCCAGCAACCCTGCCTCCCTGTCCCCTGCCTCCCTACCTCCCTACCTCCCTACCCCCCTAGCCCCCTGCCTCCCTGCCCCCCGGCCCCCCTGCCTCCTGATCTCCCTGCCTCCCTACCACCCTACCCCCTGCCCCTCTGCCTCCCTCCCCCCTGCCCCCTGCCTCCCTGAACCCCTACCCCTCTGCCCCCCTACCCCCTACTCCACAGCCCCCCTACCCCCTTGCCCCCCTGCCTCCCTGCCTTCCTGCCTTCCTGCCTGCTTCCCTAGGTCAGAGCGGGCCGGCCCCAGGGGAGGTGGCGGCTCCCAGGCCAGATGCCACCTGCCCAGGCCTGTGCCCGGGTGAGACTGAGGCTGCCGGGCTCGGGGCCGGAGGAGCTGGGGCAGGAGGCTGGGCAAGAAGAGAGGCAGGGGGAGCAGCTGGGCTCTGGGGGCCTCCAGCCCTGCCTGGGGGTTGGGGGGAGAGGGCAGCGCCCAGCAAGGGGCCACCCCTCACCCCTCCAGTCTGGGAGTCCTCACGGCCCATCGGAGGCCGGGGTCCTGTCGTCACCCCTCCCCTCGCGGTCCCGCCGGCTGCCGGAGAGAGAGGCGGGGAAAGCGCCCGAAGACCGGATCCGTGTTTTGGATGCTAATTTGACAGGAAGGAGTGGGCATGGGGGAGTGTTTACAATCAGCACCGCAATGAGCCACAAACGACGCCAGTATTTCATACGCTCGTTAGAAACAAATCACCCTCCGCCCTCGTTCCCTGGCTGATGAGCCGGGCTCCGCGCACAACGCGGGTCCAAGAGGCAGGCCTGCCCCGGGCCCATCCTCCGCAGCCACCCGCCTCCCGAACCTGCCCCCCCCCCCCCCGGAACCCCCGGTCCCGCACTCCCCCCAGGAACAGCAAATCATCCACACCAGCCCCGTCTCCATGCGCGCCCTTCTCCCCGCCCCCACCCACCCAGGGCCCACTCGGAAGCCCGATCTGTCCTTCTGCCGCCCCCCCTGCCCGCCATCCCCCCGCTCCCAAGTCCTCTGCGGGAGCAGATCCGATCCAGCTAATTTGCATAATGATGAAGCCCTCCAGCGCGGGCCGGGCCTGCGGAGGGTTGGAAGAAATATGCCCTGTCCTTCCGAGAGACACACAGGGGCTCCGCGGGCCCTGGAGGAGGGGGCGCCCGGCAGGTGGGCGGGAGCGCAAGGCGAGAGCAGTGCGCCCGCCCAGCACAGCTCAGCGCCGCCGCCCGCAGAGCCGTGTCCAGCTGGCCCCGCGCAGGGAAGACTGCCCGGGGCCGGGCACCAGCGGGACGCCGGGCTCCCAGCGCCAGCTCAGACGCAGGCCGGGCAGAGCCGGGTCACCGCGACCGCCGCTCTCGGGCTGGCTGACCTTGGGCGGGCGGCTGACCTCTCTGCTCACAGTAGGAGCCCAAGAGGCAGCTGGTGAGGCCCGGATTAGACAGGCAGACAGAAGGCAGCTGCTGTCGGCCATTATGAACTTAACACCGTCATCATTCTTGTTTGTTTGTTTAAATATATTTTTTCGATGTTTCACAGAGAGGAAGGGAGAGGGAGTTAGAAACATCGACGAGAAACATCGATCAGCTGCCTCCTGCACACCTCCTACTGGGGATGTGCCCGCGACCCAAGGTACGTGCCCTTGACCGGAATCGAACCCAGGACCTTTAGGTCGGCAGGCCAACGCTCGATCCACTGAGCCACACCGGTTTTGGAACCATCATCATTCTTATCTGGGCATCATTTAACCCACCCATCCATCCATCCATCCATCCGTCCACCCATCCAACCATCCGTCCATCCACCCATCCACCCATCCATCCATCCATCCATCTATCCATCCATCTGTCTATCCATCCACCCATCCATCCATCCGTCCATCCATCCATCCATCCACCCACCCACCCATCCATCCATCCATCCACCCATCCATCCATCCATTCATCCATCCACCATCCATCCACCCATCCATCCATCTATCCATTCATCCACCCATCCATCCACCCATCCATCCATCTATCCATTCATCCACCCATCCACCATCCATCCACCCATCCGTTTATGGATTCACACATGCCAGGTACCGGGCAGGGCGGTCCAGGAGGCCTGGGGACCAATGAAACCTTTCCCACCTTTAAATCGCCTCCGGACCAAACCACCGGGGCCCCGATGGGAGGGCAGCCCGTGCCCCGGAGGCAGGCCGGGCGTGGGGTACTGGGAGCCGCTGGGCGGCAGCGCGGCCCGTGTCCGGATGCCTTCGTTGCTGTAAACGCCTCGTGTGTGCGTTCTTCTGGACGTACCTCACGCTTCAATCCCGTCTCTAACGCCTCTTGCCCCCTCGGGGCGGGCGGGAGCCAGGTGTGTGGGTAACAGCAGGCAGGAAGGCCCAGCGCCGTGGGGGTGTCTATACACTTGGGATGGGGGCAGCCTCCTGGGAGAGGTGGGGAGCACCGTCGCAGGCGTCTGCGCCTAGTGTGTGCCCCACGGACACGGGGCCACGTGGACGAGTGAATCCCCGTGGCTTCCCGGAGGAGGCGGCCCAGCAGGGAGACGTGGAGGCGATCTGGAGGAGGGTTCTCTCGGGGAAAAGGCCCTGTGGGCCTGGGGCAGCGGGCGCCTCTGCCCTTTGCTGGGTTCTGGGGAAGGGGGGGGCGGCATCGAGAAACCATCCCATTTGGGGTTCCCATTCGCTGTCCAGGAGGCAGCTGTAGACCGAGCGTCCAGGGCAGAGCACTGTGCCCAGTGCCCAGGACACGCAGGCCAAGGGGCTGACGGCCTTGACCTCACTGCTTCCTGCTTCCTGCTTCCTGCTTCCTGCTTCCTGCAGGGGGCAGCACCCGGAACAACAAATCCCACGTAAATAACACGAACTCTGGAGCCGCGTGGACCCCCAGCCCGTCATCGCTCATCACCCCAGCCGTGCTCAGGCCCTGCCGCCTCCAGCCCCAGGCCCGGGTGAGCACGTAGACACTTAATGGAGGTCAGCAACTAGTCCAAGGTCACGGGCCGTGGCTGAGCCCTCAGGGGACCCCGCTCCTCTCCTGGGCACCGCCTCTGGGGGCGGCTGGTCCGGAGCCCCCGCTGACCCCGCCCCTGGGCCCTGAGAGTCAGCCGGGCAGAGGCACCGCCTCACGGACAGAACACGAGACTCTCAGCTCCTCTACCCTGTTTCCCCCAAAATAACACAGTGTCTTATATTAACGTTTGCTCCCAAAGTTGCGCTGGGTCTTATTTTCGGGGGGATGTTAATATTACAACAAGTAGGTCTTATTTCCAGGGGATGTCTTACTTTGGGGGAAACAGGGTAGCTCCAGGCCACGGAGGGAACAGGTGGCTGAGGGAAGGGTCCCCGGCGGCTCGTCCAGGGCACGCTTCCTGCCCAAAGCTGGGGGCGGGATGGCGGAGACAGAGAGGGGGCCGAGCAGGTTCCCCGAGGGCAGGCCCAGCACCCTGGGGTGTAATGGGTGAGCCTGGGCCCCAGCTCCCGCAGACCCAGGCCGCTAAGGGACCTGCTCAGAGCTGTGAACCACGTGGGCGGCCACGCCCCAGCCTGCGTATCTGCCTCTCCCCCTCCTGCCCCGCAGGCTCCCTGCCTCCAGCCCCGGAGACCCCGGAGAAAGCCGGTGGCTTGAGCTCACGCTGAACCATCTCCACGCGGCCTGGGAGCCGACGTCGCCCCTGAGGTGGCCACGTTGCAGCGAGGGGCGCAAGACTGCGTTCCCCGGCACACGGGGGAGCCAGCAGAATAACTAACCCTCCGACACGGCCCAGCCCCAGCCGCCAGCTCTGAGACGGGCCGGAGGGCCGATCGGGTGAACCCGGGCTAGGGCCGTGTGCCGGGCACCGTGCCAAACGCTCTGCACCGGGGTGGGCTCTTCAGCCTCTCCGGGGGCCGGCGTCCCGGCCACGGAGCTCCGGCTCATTGCTGAGGGTCAGCGCCGGCGGCAGAGGCGGAAAGGCAGTCAAATCCAACACGGCTTTGGGCTGTGCGGGGCGTCTGCCAGGACTGGGCACAGGCAGGCACGCCAGCGCCCGTGGGACCTTTCCAACGCTCGTGCCCATAGGCAGCTGTCCCCCCGAGGAGACCCTCCTGCTGCCCAGCACCCGGCAAGGCCACTCTGACTCAGCAGAAACACGCTGACATTGCGTCCTGACTCAGCAAAACCAAGTTCCCACCGTGCCCGGCCGGCAGGCCTCAGGGGCTGAGCATCGGCCTAGGAACCGGAGGTCACGGTGGGATTCCCGGTCAGGGCACAGGCCCGGGTTGGGGGCTCCATCCCCAGGGTGGGGCGTGCAGGAGGCAGCCGGTCCGTGATTCTCTCCCATCATGGATGTTTCTCTCTCCCTCTCTCTCCCTCTCCCTTCCTCTCTGAAATCAATAATACACACACACACACACACACACACACACAAACACATACACAGACATACAAACACATACACATACACACACACACACATACACACACACACAAACACACACACACAAACACATACACAGACATACTAACACACACACAGACACACACACACACACACCATATTTTCTGGCGTATATGACCACTGGAACGGATGATAATGATGATGGGAGGGAGACAACAAACAATAGAGAGAGAGCAAGTGCCGGGCAAGTCCCTGGCGAGTTAGCAACGCCCATCATAACTGCAAGCTATGGTATTTTTACACCCGGTATATAAGACAACCCGCCGACTTTTGAGAAGATTTTCCTGGGTTAAAAGTCGTCTTATACGCCGGAAAATACGATATATACATATATACATATATATATATATACACACACACATACATATATATATAAACATTGCTTAAGGATGTCCCTTTTTATTTACTCCCTGCTGCCTCTTTTACACATACCCCCCCCACACACACACACACACTCAGTTGCTCCCTGCTCTCTGTACAGTGGCTCTCACTGAGGACACACCTGCTGTGCACCCTTGGGGAAGATGCTTTCCTTCTCTGAGCCCAGACTCCTGGTCTGAGAGAGGAGGAGGCGGGATCAGAGAGCCCACAAGGTCCCCGGGCCCCTCAGAGCAGGAGGCGAAGGGCAAGTCCCCATCCTCCAGGGAGAGGCCTTTCTCGGGGAGCTGGAGGACAGGGGGAGGGAGGCGGCACCTGAGAACCTCCGTAGGAAGTTCAAGGTTGAAACCGGAGAGCAGGACACTGAGAGCGATGCACAGCAGCCGCTAAAGGAAGGTTTCTCGGAGGCACGGGGTCCAACGCCGGAGGACGCGGGCTGTGGGCCAGACGCCGCGTTTGCCGCTTTGGACCCTTCCCTGAAGGCGCCACCTATCCCCACCGTCTCACCCTCCACGGCCCACCCTGACCTGTCCGGTGCTCACAGGCCAGGGCACTTGTGACCCGCAAAGGAGAATTCGTTTCCGAAGACAGAGCGGAAGCAGAGAAAAGAGCTTATCTGCGGCGAGGGGCTGGGCTGCCCGAGGCCTGTACGCTGTGTGACCTCAGGAAAGTCACCTAACGTCCCTGAGCCTCGGCCCCCTCCCTGCCGACGGTGGGCAAGCATCCGCATCTGCCCGCTATCCCTTCCAGGGGTGGGTGACCGAGTTTCCCAGCACCCCTCGGAAAACCAGGACATCCGGGGGACCCACGGAGAGGTGGATGCTTCAGCCAGGCTGGAAATGAGCGGTAGGTGACAAACAGCCCCAGACCACAAGGGCTGCAAACCACAAAGGCTGCGGGGGGCTCTGTGCGTGGAGACAGTGGGGCTCCCAAGTGGGTGGGGCCCCTGGGTCTGTGGCATGGACAGCCAGCACACCCCAGGGCAGGAGAGGCGGCTGGAGGGTCTCGCCCTGCAGCTCGGTGCTCCGGCACTCAGGGACGCAGGCCGCCACCACGCAGCTCTCTGCCAGAATGAGCCCCTGCACCCGCCCCACTTAAAGGGGTCGGGGCGGGGGGGGACTTGGTCACGTGCTGGCCCTGCCACATTACCCCAGAGCCATGGCACCCCTGGAGAGCTGGGAACAGGAGTGGGGGCAAGAAGCGAGTCTCTCTCTCTCTCTCTCTCTCTCTCTCTCTCTCTCTCTCTCTCTGTCTGAGCTCCTGAGGGGCCAGAGCACCCCACTCTCCATGCCCCCTCCTGAGGGTGCAGGGGTGTCCTCCCTCCGGCCGCCCGTTCTCGGCAGAGTCCCCCAGGTAAAGGTCACTCGCTGTCACGGGCTTGGGGCAAAGTCGCCCGGACGATGGGGCTTCCAGAGGAGGCCTGGCGGGCCAGGGGCCGCATGGCTAATGAGGACGGGGATTCTCTGAGCCGGACGCGGCATTGACATAATTGGGAAGGAGGTTAGGACGAGGACCCTCCCTCCGCCGACGGCCCCGTGCCCTCCCTCCGCGTTCCCTCGCACACGCCACATTTCAGGGAGAAAGGAATCGATTTGAATTTTTTGAAATTAATTATCATCATTGCCGTGGAAAACGCAGCCGCCGCCTTCCTTCGGGAGTTGAGGGAGGAGGGGGCCATCTCGTGAGCCGAGGGGCCTTGGGAGGTGACACAGGTCCCCTCTCCCCTCCACCCCACGCTCTTAAAGAGACACACCCACTTTATCCGGAGTCCTCGAGAAACACCAACCACCCAGTTCGGGGCCGGGCATCCTTCAACAACAAAAAATATTTTTTTTCCCCAGCATCAAAACGAATGCTTTCAAATGTCACTTGCTACAGGAAAATTTATCAACATTATTACGTACCCTAGAAACTGCCACCCCAGACAAATGCGCGACATTAAAATTTGGTCTAGAGCTCCCCGAGGAAGTGCCGCCCGCAATTTGTGTACCAGTTTATATATTTACGCTATTTAATGGCACGGAGCAATAATTACGACTTCATTCGCTGATAAGCGGCGGCGGGGCATCAATCCGACTAGGATTTGGAGCGGCCGGGCCTGTCACCGCGCGCCAGTCGTAAATTATATTGCCGTTAAAAAAAAAAAAATCCCAGCAAATATGAAGGAGCAGCAGGGAGCTAATAATGCGTCTCCAGCTGTTCCCCTTAACCCGCAAATGTGGCCATCTGCACGCGGAGAGGGGGCTCGGGAGGGCCGGGGAGCGGGGGGGGGGGGGGTCCACCGGGGGTGCACACCCCCATCGCGTCCTGTGACCTTTGCTCCTCAGGGCCAGGCTCAGATCCGGGAAGGTTCCCAGACACCCAAGGTCTCTCTCCATCGCCCGGGCCCCGCCCCAGCCCCCCTCTTTCCTGCCTCCGCCCCCTCCGGCCAAAAATAAGTCTCAGGTGCCATCTTTCCTGGCTGCCCGCGCAGGAGGCTGGCCTCCCCTTTCCCGCAGCCCTGACAACATCTCCATTGGCTCCTTTCCCGCTTTAGTTGCTGGAGGTTCACGCGTCTTCCCAGACCTGTCAAGCATCGTTAAGGAAAGCGGAGGGGAGGGGCCCGCAGAGGGGGGCCGGGCTGCAAGGTTTCAAAGGGAGTCACAGGCACAGGGGTGTGAACCGGCCAGCAAGAGGAGATGCCCAGGCCGAAACCGGTGTGGCTCAGTGGATAGAGCGTCGGCCTGCGGACTGAAAGGTCCCGGGTTCGATTCCGGTCAAGGGCACGTACCTTGGTTGCGGGCACATCCCCTGTGGGGGGTGTGCAGGAGACAGCTGATCGATGTTTCTCTCTCATTGATGCTTCTGACTCTCTATCCCTCTCCCTTCCTCTCCGTAAACAATCAATAATTATTTTTTTTAAAGAGGAGATGTCTGGGGTCACAGGTCACAGGTCGGAGGTGGGGGGTGGGGACCGCCCACCAGGCTCCCCGCTGCTGGAGCCCAAGCTCTCCGCTGCACCCAGGGAGGGCCACGAGGGAGGCAGAGATGGTTCTGGGGGCCACGGAAGGTGGGGGGACCCGCCTGCCAGGGGTCCACCAGACGGCACCAGACGGCAGACCCGGCCCCCAGGCCGTGCAGGGTTTGGTGCCCGGCTCAGCATCAGCTGGGGCTCCCGGGCTGTCCCTGGGGAGCCCTGCACACCCTGATCTCCCCCCACTCACACCCTCCCTGGGCTGGCAGGGGAGGCCCTCGGGGGCGGGTCTGGCCCCTGACTCCTTTCCCCACGTCTGAGAGCCCGTGCGCTGCCCAGCAGGAACAGCGGGCCTGAAGCACCTACTGTGCGCTGTGGACTCTGCTCGACGTCCTCCCACCACGGACCTTGGGCAGGGCGCTCAATCCCTCCCTCTGTACAGACGAGGCCACCGAGTCAGAGCCGGCCTCCCTGGCCAAGGGCCGCTCGGCCGGGGCCTGCGCTCAGGAGCCGAGGGTTGGAGCATCTTTGCAGCCGGTGCTTTTCCACGTTTCCAGGTGCACGCACACGGCAGGACCTCGCCCGCACCCATCCCCACACGGAGAGCAACGCACCCTGTCCGGGAGCAACCCTGCCGAGCGGGAGGTCTGCGCTTCCTCCGCTTCCCTCCCGTCCTGTCCCTCGGCTCACTCTGCTCCTCAAGGCGTTCCCACCCTCAGTCTGGGGGCCATGACCGTGCCCGGCTGCGTGGACCCCATGCCTGGCCATTGGCCAGCAGTCTGTGACGGGGAAACCCGGCTGCTCCGCTCCCTTGTTTTATTTGTTAAAAAGTATTTGTATGGATGTCAGAGAGGAAGGGAGAGGGAGAAAGAGAAACACCCCCGGTGAGAGAGAATCACGAATCGGTTGCCTCCTGCCTGCCCCCCCTCCCAGGGATCAAGCCCGCACCCCGGGCCTGCACCCTGACCAGGAATCGCACTGTGACCTCCTGGCTCCTGGGTGGATGCTCACCCACTGAGCCACCCCAGCTGGAGCCCACATTTCTTTAAAGCGAGAAAGGCGATACGGATTCTGCATCCGGGGCTTGTCTACGAAATGCAGGAGCTGTGGGCTCTCCCAGGTGCAGCGCCTGGAAGGGCCTGGCCTGGGGGAGACAGTGGCCCCGCTGACTCACACCCCCCACCCCCACCCCCGCCCATTTCACTTCCTGGTTAATGCTTGGCCCCTGGGGACACAGACCGGGCGACCCTTGAACTACAGGGTGAAAGAGAGCAAAGAAGACCAGGGGTTCAGCTCTCCCGGCCGCCCACCAACTTGCTGTGTGACCTTGGGCAAGTCCCACGCCTCTCTGGGCCGCAGTGAAAACTATACCATGCGGGGAGGGGGTTAGGAATACATTTGGGGCCCCCAGGGCGTAACCTCAGGCCCTTCAGCTGAGGGCGCAGGTGTGGTTTGCAGGTGGGGAGACAGGCTGGGGGGAGGGGGACGTGGGGCCCTCACAGCAGCAGCCCGCCCCCCCATCTCCCCCGCCCCCCCAGGCTGCGCCGGAGCCACGCCCGGCAGCCTGCCGGAGTGTGGCAGGATCTGAATGAGGCTGGAGATATTAGGGATGACAGCGCGTTATTCCTGCGGCGGGGACTCTCCAGGGCCTTGCAGATCGGATTCGAAATCCTCGGCCCCAAATCAATCGTGATGCCCGGGAATTTATAAAAGAGGCGCGTCAGTCTGCATCTGCGGAGACACATCTCCTGGCTCAGCTCGGCTCAGCCCGGGGGACCGGGCGACATTCCTTCCGGAAGGCGGGGCAGCGTGAGGGCCGCACGGGGTCCTCAGTGAGGACACGCGTCTGCAGCCCCGTGGGCTCCCCCGTGGGCCGGGCCAGATCTGAGGACACCCCCCCAAACACCCCCACCCCCCGACATCTCACCAAGGAGTGTGGTTTTCTCTGACGTTTGATATGTTTGTTTCATGATTTTTATTTTTTTAAATATATTTTATTGATTTTTTTACAGAGAGGAAAGGAGAGGGATAGAAAGCCAAAACATCGATGAGACAGAAACATCCATCAGCCGCCTCCTGCACACCCCCTACTGGGGATGTGCCCACAGCCAAGGTACATGCCCTTGACCGGAATCGAACCTGGGACCCTTCAGTTTGCAGGCCGACGCTGCATCCACTGAGCCGAATCAATTTCGGCTGTTTCATTTTTTAAAATATTTTTAAGAGACCCTCCTGGACACGGGGCAAGCTAACCTTCTATTAAAAGCAGAAATCCCCCCCCCCCACACACACACACAAAAAACAACCACTAACAACAGAATGCTCTGGCCACTCCTTCAGTCCTCACTGCCCATCTCGTAGACCCCTGCTGGACACAGCCCAGGGACAGACACCCTGTCCCCCACAGGAACCTCTCCAGACTGTGCCAGCGGCACTAAGATTTTGGTCCGGCCGTGGGGACAGCGTCCGGCACACGGGTGTCACCCGGAAAACACCACCACCGAGTACTGAGCATGTCCTGTGTGCCAGGCACCATGCTCAACACGGTGTGTGTGGTGGGTCAACAGCTTCTCCTGGGGCATGGCGCTAGTGAGCGACGGGTGTGGAATTCGAATTCGGGAAATCTGATTACAGAGCCTGTGTTTTCAATCCCGACACGATCCTGTGTCTTGGGTTATAAACAGGTGGGTGGATGGAGAGGTGGCACGTGGACAGATGGATACACAGTGGGTGAATGTCTAAATGGGTGGGGGATGGACAGACAGATGTGAAAGTGGAAGGTAGATGGATGATGGATGGGTCAATGGAGGATGGATAGATGATGATGGATGGATAGATGGATGATGAATAGGTCAATGAATGAATAGATGGATGGTTAGAAGAATGAATGGATGAATGGGTGGAGAATGGGTGAAACATGGATGAATGAATGGTAACGGATGGATGATGAATGGGTCAATGAATGAATGGATGATGGATAGAAGAATGAATGGATGAATGGGTGGGAGAATGGATGAAACATGGATGGATAATGAATGAATAGATGGATGGTTAGAAGAATGAATGGATGAATGGGTGGAGAATGGGTGAAACATGGATGAATGAATGGATGATGGATAGAAGAGTGAATGGATGAATGGGTGGGAGAATGGATGAAACATGGATGGATAATGAATGAATAGAATGAACAGATGAATAGATGGATGAATGGATGGGTGGATGTATATATGGAGGGATGGACAGCGGAGGATACATGAATAGATGAATGGGTGGATGGATGGATGGATGGATGATGGGACGGGTGGATGGATAGATGGGTGGAGGGTGGAGACATGGTGATGGCATGGGAGTGGATGGCGGGGAGGTGAATGAATGGCGGACGCGTTGACGTCAGATGGATGACAATCATGTCTCTGTCCGGGTGGACTCTCTCCCTCAGTCGGACCCCTCGACACTGAAACAACCAACATAAACAAGGAGACACCCCAAAGGCTGCTCCCATCCCAACTGTGATAACACGAGAGCCCCGGCCAGCTCCCCCCTCGTCTCCCCTACCCACTGTCTTCACCCACCCACCCTCCCAGGCTCAGTTTCCAAGCCCACCGAGCCCCTGCCAGCTCCCTGCCCCTCGGAGCGTTCCTGCTGGGGGGGGGGGGCCCTAAGGGACGTGAGGAAGAAGGCGAGCCACACTGCAGACCGACGGGGGCTCGGCTCCCTCCCAAACAGTCCCTGATGCTCTTCTCATCCCACAGACGAAGCAGAGGTGTCCCCTCTGCTCCCAACACCCCCCTCCCCCAGGCACACGCCCCTCCTCCGTGGCTCTGGCTGATTCCCCACGGAGCCAACATGACACGAGAGTGCACATGTCGCCCCATCAACCTGGAGGTCCCGCAACCCTCAGCTCAGCACTCTGCGCAGAGAAGGGCAGATACACGCGTGTGCCGTCGATCCCCACGCCTCAATGCGGGACTTCCCCGAGGCCACACCCAGCCCCACCCCAGCCCCACCCCTCCCTTCTCTCCCCTCCCCTCCCTTCCCCTCTCTTGCCCTCCCCTCCCCTCCCCTCCAAGCCACGGGCTTCAGGCCAGCCCCCTGCACTGCCTCCTCACCCACGAGAGAGCACAGAGCCTTCCACAGATACCGGCGTTCTGACAGACCCCGAATAACTCACACATTATAATTAAAACGTCTCCGCGCCGGTGTTTATAGGAACATTTAAACGCCGGTGCTTTCTCAGAGTCAGCCACGGATTCCACAGCACCACGCTTTACGGCGATCAGATCCTGGAAACGGGACCACGGGGATCGGCCGGGCCAGCGTAACTCAACACACGTCAACGGCTGCGAGCGGATCGGCGGGAGCGGGCAGGGCGTGCACTCACGTCGGACTTCTCTGCTTCCCCCGCCTCCGCCTCCGCCTCCTCCGAATAACAGGGCCACGTGGGTGGCCCCTGCCACGGGAGGCGGGCCCTCTCGGAGGCTGAAGGAGCCAAAGGGCGAGACGTGAAGACGAGCTCGAGGCTGGCGGCCTGAAGAGGGGCGGGGCGTGCGTGGCGGCAGCAGGGACGCCCTAACCTGGCCACCTGCACGCTGCCGTCCGAGAGGGCGTTCCCGGGGTGCCAGGAGCTCTGGGGATGAGGCCCCGTCAATGTCCGCTAATCCCTCTGCAGAGAAGCAAGCCCCCCGGCAGGAGGGACGGCCAGACGCACAGCCAGAGCCCGCCCCCTCCCAGGCTGCCCGTCTCAGCCCACAGGCAGGCTGGGTGGGACCAGACAGAGGCGGGCTGGGGGCTGCGGCAGATGGTGCCAGGGCAGGGCCCTGAGCCCCGACTCCAGAGCCTGGCAGTGGGCACACGAGGCATGGGTGGCCAAGGGTGGCGTGGCCAGGGCCGGCCCTGGTGGAAGAGCAGACTATTTACCCACTACAGGGCAGTGGGGGCACCTTGCTCTCGGGCTGGCGGAGCTGCCAGGTGATGGGGTCGGCTGGGCATGCGGGCCCGGGCGGGCAGAGGGCCCACCCTGGAGTTGCCCTCCGTTCCAGCCCTCGGTTCCAGCCCTCACTGCCACCGGACAGGGCGGGGCCTCGGTGCAAGGAGGTAAACCGATGCTAGAGGCTAGACGGCAGGGCAGGACCCGGGGCTGGAACCAGGGCCCCCACGCAGGAGAGGCAGGCCCCCAGGGGGCCGTCCTCAAACGGGGAGTGGCCCAAGAGGGGAAGGGTGGACATCGGCACAGAGACCAGGTGGGCCGCTGGGCCCTCGGAGCTACAGGGCAGCCTGCCGGGCCAGGGCCTCTAAGCCGGCTCTGCCTGCGGGGAAACGCAGTGAAGGCTGTTGGTGAAATCAATGCGGAGCCCACAGTCAGCCCTCAGTGCTGGCGTCCCTAACCAGACTCCAGGGAGGAGTGTGTAGTCAGCCCCCGGGGCGGGCGTTCCTAACCTGGGCTCCTGGGGGGAGCATGTGTGGTCAGTCCCCCAGGGCGGGCGTCCCTAACCCGGGGTTCCTGGGGGAGCGTGCAGTCAGTCCCCCAGGGCAGGCGTCCCTAACCCGGGTTCCTGGGGGACCGTGTGGGCCCTGCGATCCTGGGTTGAGTGCCAGCTGTCAGCAGAGGGCCATTTACAGGAGCTGCTACACAGAAGCGCTCGCTGGGTCTGGGACCGGACACGAGAGAAGCAGGGCCTAGCGCTGTGCCGCCCACTCCGGGGAGAGTCCCGCGGCACAGATCACGGCTCCTGGTCCCTGTCCCCGGCTCCTCTCCCAGCCCGGTGACCGGAAGTGGACGAGGGACCGCAGGCCCCTGGCTCAAGAGTGGGCTTGCCGACAGGCCCAGGTTCCTGTACTTATTTTTTTTTATTATTATTTTCATTGGTTTCAGAGAGGAAAGGGGAGAGAGAGATGAAAACATCCATGATGAGAGAAATACGGACCAGCTGCCTCCTGCACGCCCCCCCCCCCCCCCCACCCCGGGGATGGAGCCCGCAACCTGGGCCTGGGCCCCGACCGGCGATCGAACTGTGACCTCCTGGTTCCTAGGTCGGGTTCAAAGGTCAATGCGCAACCGCTGGGCCACGCCAGGCAGGCCAGGCACCTGTACTTATTCACACATCCCGGGGACTCTCAGACACACACACACACACACACACACCACCGCCACATCCTCCACGCAAATCGGCAGGAACTGCACGTCTTAAGGACTCCATTAGGCTCAGCGTGCGTGCGACAACCTTTCCGCCCACAGGAGACGCTTCTCTTCACAGCGCTCTCCCGCTGAGACGTTCCTGGTTCCTGCTCTGCCCTCAATTGTCTTGGCACCAAGAAGCACCAAGGTGTGTCTGTGGGTGAGGAAGGGGGGGCCCACTCGGCGAGGTCTAGCCACGGCTGTCACTGACCATGAACCTCAGAGGTGGGGCCTGTCCAGAGTGAGGACTGTCCAGGGAGGGATCTGTCCAGGGAGGGGGCTGTCCAGGGAGGGGCCTGTCCAGGGTGAGGACTGTCCAGGGAGGGGGCTGTCCAGGGAGGGGGCTGTCCAGGGTGAGGCCGGTCCAGGGAGGGATCTGTCCAGGGAGGGGACTGTCCAGGGAGGGGGCTGTCCAGGGAGGGATCTGTCCAGGGAGGGGGCTGTCCAGGGTGAGGACTGTCCAGGGAGGGGACTGTCCAGGGAGGGATCTGTCCAGGGAGGCGGCTGTCCAGGGAGAGGGCTGTCTTACCCAGTCACGATCAGGGCCGGCTGGCCACGGGGAGGGACCAGGGAAGCTGGCCGGCCACAGGAGGTTGGCTGTGGGAGCGCACTGACCACCAGAGGGCAGCTCCCCCACTAAGCATTTCCCCCCTGGTGGCCAGTAAACATCACTGCAACCAGTCGACTGGTCACTGAGGCTTTTATATATGAAGCTATATTTTATAGCCAGATATACATACATAGAGACATGACATGCATACATCACGCACCTTTTGCCTGTCATCCCTCATGCATAACTTCCTTTTATAAATGCTCTTTGAAAGCAATACTGGAACCAGGGAGCCAAGTGCCTCTGCACGCTTTTATAATAAAAAAGGAAGGAAGACCAAACTGTTCTCCCCAAATATAATAGCAAGAGCTAAACTGATTCCTCTTTGCCGGGTATTAACTTTCTCCCATTACCGAAAATTCACTACACAGGAATTTTCTCCCGTCGCCAGAATTAAACCGACGTCTAATTTCTCACTTCAGGTGCATTAAGTGCGGCGGAGGGTACCGACGAGTCGCTTTATCGATGATAAATTTAATAATCCATGCAGCACTTGCTGGAGACGGGTGCACGCTGGCTGCATCCATTCCTGCCTCCTCATTCGGAGACCGCGGGGCTGCGGCGGCCCAGCTCGCCCCGCGCCTGGTAATTGCGGGCTATTTTCTGCCGGCCTGAGTCCCGGGGGTGACGCAGGCACAGGCTCTGCCGTGTGTGCGGATACATTGCAATCACCGGTTTATCCGATTAGCGGTTTCATGAATCTGAGAGACTGTACACACCCTGAAGTTTCCCTTCCGGCTCCCGGTGCTGGGAGGAGCTGGCTAAAGGTCACCCCTGGCTAAAGGTCACCCCTGGCTAAAGGTCACGGCCCTCCACATACCCCCGGTATGTGCGGCTAGCAGGTGGCTGGGAAGAACGGGGCTTGAGAGGGGAGAAAGCAGGGACAGCGCTCAGAGAGCCGTGGGCGGTGCTGAGCTCGCTGGGGAAGGGCGCTGAGTAAGGTCACGAGTTTGGACGCCAAAAAGATGTCATCGTGGTCCCCGCCTGACCCTCCCGCTGCAAACTCCCTGACCTCTGTCCCCTCGGCTGTCAAAAGAAGGCAAAAGCATACCTGCCCCTCGGCCTCGGGAGGAGGCGGGAGGCAGGTGTGCGTGGTGCTTGCTCGGCACGAGGTCTGGCACCTGGTGAGGTACCGGTCGGGGCCACTACCGTCTCTTTTCAGGCCCCTCCACCGAACAGGAGCGTCTTCGTCCACGAAAGGGACGGTGTTTCCAAACCGGGTCCCAGAAAACTGCCGATGATTGTAACTGCAGCCCGGGGTGAGCTCCCCGGCGGGGGACGTGTGCGAGGAGGGCCGAGCGCTTGTGGAATGGACCTGCAAAGCATGCTGGGGTCAGGCTCGTTGACCTGAGGCTTGGGAATTTGGTCGAATGCTTCGAGACTCAAGAGGAATCTGACCTAATTATTCCCTTTCGTTCCTGGGATGCCCGCGGCAGGGGAGAGAAGCAGCCGGGACTCAGCGCCGAGGGGCCGGCCTCCCAGAGCTGGGGCCGTGGCCTCTACACCGGTCTGCACTGCCCCTCCCACAGCCAGGACCCGGGTGCACCAAGCCCCTGGCACCGGCCTGCACCGGTTGGCCCTGGCCTGCACCGGGCCCCTCCCATCCCACTGCGAGGCCAACGCCTGAGACCCGCCGCCATCTCCCCCTCTGCTCAGGGGCCTCGGTCCTGGCGTCGGCCAGGGGAGCTCGTGCCCAGCCCCGGACGGGCGGAGGGCGGGAGGGCGTGGCGGCTCGGGAGCCAGACCTCATCCTGACAGCAGAGCGTCCCAGGGAATGGGCCGCCGGCAGCGTTGCCAGCAGGTTCCATGCCTGGGTTTGTGCTGCCTCAGTGATCAGGTGCACCTGCTATTTACAGCCCCGCCCCTGAGACACACACTCTCACATGCACACACACACTCTCACACACGCCATACACATACACCATACACACTCACACACACGCTCACACACACACATACACACGCCACACACATACACCATACACACTCACACACACACACACGCCACACACATACACCATACACACTCACACACACGCTCACACACACGCTCACACACACACACATACACTCACACACACTCACACTTTCACACAGACACACACACACTCACACACACACTCACACTCTTACACACACACAGACACACTCACACACACACTCACACGCACACACTCACACACACACACTCACAAACACACACACACACTCACACACACACACACTCTCTCACCCACACACACTCACACACACACACACTCACACACACTCTCACGCATACACACTCAAATACACACACACTCACACGCACACACACACCATACACACACACACACTCACATGCACACACACAAACACACTCACACACACACACGCTCACACACATACACACACACTCATACACACACTCACACACACAGACTCATACACACACACACACACTCACACTCACACACACACACACTCACACACACACACTCATACACACACACTCATACACACACACACACACTCACACACACACACACACTCACACACACACACTCACACACACTCACACACACACACTCACACACACACACACATCACACACACACACTCACACACACACACACACTCACACACACACACTCACACACACACACACACTCACACACACACAGCTGACGGGCTGAAACGTGTGTTCACGGTTGAGTCGCTGTGAGGCACCACACACACATCTGCCAGCACGGGCTCCTACTGCACTCGGTCAGTCCTCCTCCTGCAGTTCAGTTGCAGGTATTTCTTTCTTTCTTTTTGGGTAAAGACTCATATAACCCCTCCATTTTGCTTTTTGCAAAAATAAGGACATATTTTAAAAACATGCCTTCTTTTGACAGCTGAGGAGACAGGAGACACAGTTCTCTGGAGGGAGGGAGGGAGAGAGGGAGAAAAGGAGGGAGGGAGGGAAGAGGGAGGAAGGGAGAAAGCGAGGGAGAGAGAAGGGAGGGAGGAGGGAGAGAGGAAGAGAGAAGAGGAAGAGAGGAAAGGAGGAGGGAGAGAGGAAAGGAGGAGGGAGAGAGGAAAGAGGGGAGGGAGGAAGGAAGGGAGGGAGGAAGGAGGGGAATAACATACTCGGTTTGCCCATGGAATTCTGGCTGTTCTAAGGATGCTGTGTCCAGATGGGCTTCCAGTGGTCACCTGGCAGCTGTGACAATGGACACATCCCCCCCCCCCCCCCCAGCCTCCAGCAGACTGGAGGGCCGGAGCAGCCCCTGCCAGGAGCCGCTTGTCTCCTGAGAGGAGAAGCACCCCTTCGAAGAATAAAAATCAAAGTGAAAAAGCCGGGAGGAAACCCAGCGTGTGACTCCAACGAGGATTTTTCCGGACCAGGGAGACCTGCGTGGCCCCCAAGCCTGACAGCCACCCTGGCAGTTTAGCCAGGGAGCCCTGGGCATGGCCCTGGGGGCGCTGAGCAAGGGGGCCCTGGGGACAGAATGTGGGGACCCCTGGATGTCCTTCTCATTCGCCCAACTCCCCTGCCAGCCGCCCGGATCAAGGCCCAGGGGAAAGCTGGGAGCTTGGCCCCCCATGCTCCCCCAGTCCCCGTGCCCGGGACAGCAGCCTAGGTTCCTGGCCCAGGAGCCACAGGACTGTGAGGAAGTCCTGGACGTGGCAGACGCCCCCCCCCAATCCCCACCTCCTCCTGCCTCCTAACCCCCAGCTCCCCCCTCCACCCCCTCCCCGCTCAGGCACACAGCGGCCGCCTCGCTGAGTGAGAGCTAACTTTCTGGGGTTCCCTCCAGCCCCTCCAGCCCTGGCGGCGGGGAAACTTGGCCGGGCTGACAGCTGTGTGGGCCTCTCCCCAGCGCGGCCCAGCGGGCGAGCTAATACACTCCATTCCGGGGCCGGTTGCTGCTTTTAATCTAGCAGCACGGCGCCGCAGCTGCTGTAAGCGAGCTGAGCCTGTGCGCGGGGCGACCGGCCCCCCTTCCCCATGCCCGCGCCCTCCTGCAAGACCACCAACCCCTCCGGCCTGCGCATGCGCCCTGTGCGGGCCCCTGCACCTGGGGGCCCTCACTGGAGACCCACAGACTTGCAGGAGCCTGAACTCACTGCTGGTTGGGAATTCTTCGCTCCCGACTCAACCTCTCCAGAGCGGGAGCCCTGCCGGCCCCAGAGCCACTCTAACGGGTGCTCAACTGCATTCTCTTTCATATTTTCTAATGTTTTGTTGTTATTGATGTCAGAGAGGAAGGGAGAGGGTGAGAGAGAATTATGGATCGGCTGCCTCCTGCACCACCCCCCCCCCCCCCCCCACACACACACACACTGGGGATGGAGCCCACAGCCAGGGCCTGTGCCCAGACCGGCAATCGAACCCTGACCTCCTGGTTCCGAGGCCGGCGCTCACCATTGAGCCGCACGGGCTGGGCTCGCCTGGATTCTTGGGGAGAAGAGGGCTCTTCTCCCCAAGGAAGCAGGCTCAGCTCGAGGAGGGCCTGGCCCAGGGCAACGGCCTCTGATCCTCACACCTGCTGGTGCCGCCAACTGGAGGGGTTCCTGGGCAGCAGCAGACCCAGCGGGGTCCCCAAAGAACGTGGCAGGGGCGGGGGGAGCCACAATACTCGCCGAATAGGACACGTCAGTGTTCTCGCAAAACACCAACCATTTTAAACGTCAGAGAAAACGGGGAGAAAAAATAGAAAAAGAACAGAGCCCAGGGCCGGCGTGGCTCAGGGGCTGAGCGTCTACCTATGAACCAGGAGGTCACGGTTCGATTCCCGGTCGGGGCACAGGCCCGGGTTGCGGGCTCCATCCCCAGCAGGGGGCGTGCAGGAGGCAGCCGGTCTATGATTCTCTCTCATCATTGACGTTTCTCTGTCTCTCTCCCTCTCCCTTCCTCTCTGACGTCAATAAAATATGTTTTAAGAAATAGAAAAGGGAAGGGAAGACAGGAGGAGGGTACCCACATGGAGGGGGGAGGCGGGGCTGGGTGACAAAGAAGGGGCTCTCAGCAGGAAGCACCGCCCGCCAAGCCCAGCCAACCCCGTGGTCAGTGGGACGAGGCCCAGGCTCTCCCCTCCCCATAGCGATGCTCAGAGGAGGCACCCATACACTCCCTGGTACTCCACCAGCGCGGAGACCCCAAGACCCCCGCTCCCCCCTCTTCAGCCAGCGGGTCTGTGTTTGCACAGCAGCACCCACAGGAACCGGGGTCACCCAGCCAGGCGGGCCCCACACCCCGTTCCTGGAGCAGATGATGCAGGTTACCCGCTCCCCCCCCCACCCCCGCTCCCTGCTCCAGCCCAGCCTCAGCACTAGTTGGGGGAGCAGGAGCTGTTACAGAGGACACAGCCCAGAGAAGAGCTTGGGTGGCGGCGGGGGGGCCCAGCTCCCCCAAATCAGTCCAACTCGAAACCCAGGCTTCCCTCAGATCGGAGCCGCGGCAGCTGTATCTCTTTCATTTGAGTAATTATCATATAATTAAGTGCATGAATTACAAGGGAGCCAAGGCATTAAATTAAAATATTTAATGCTTGCAAATCTGAAAGTGATTACTGCGCTGATGCCCAGCCAGTGAGGAGGGAGGCTAATGGCTTGGCGGCTGGCGCTGGGAGGCGGTGCCCGGCCTAGCTCCGCCTCCGAGGGCAGGGGCGGGGCGGGGGGGGGTGACCAGGGGAGGCACTGCCAGTCTACAAATCTCCAGGCCCCGTTTCCCAGCCCCCACCGGCTACAGGGGATGCCCCGGGGAGGGGCAGCTCACGGCGTATCTCCAAGGCCCGGGGGACAGAAAGGGCTGGCACCGGAGTCGGTGGCATCGCTGACGTGTGCACACTCACCCCCAGAACCTATTCACGTGCCTGAGTGGACAGAGGAGGAAACCGAGGCCCGGGAAGACGGAGACTCGCCCAAGATCACGCAAGGAGCCACAGCAGGGCTGGGACCGGGCCACCGCCACCGACAGACGGGACTGCACCCCTGGGGCGGGACGGGGCGGAGCTGAGCGAGCGCACCTGCTGGGGCCGGCCTAGATGGGACCTCAGACGGCCTCTGCCAAGCTTTCCATTTCCCAGCCCGGCCTGGATCCCCCCGGTGACGAAAATGAGGGACACAGTACAGGGGCAGTCCCCCCCAATGAGGGTGACAACCCATCCCACAAAGCGGGGACCGGTGAGCTCGGGGTTCCGGCGGGAACCGCCACGTGCTGCCCAGGCAGAGGCAGGCCGGGCGCTGCCAGGAGGCGCCAAGGAACACAAGGCCCGAGGCTGATGTCCACTCCCAGGGGCCCCGGGAGTCAGACCACCGCTAGCCGGGTGCAAACGCAGGGATTGTTGGGGAGAGTCGAAGGGGGGACGCCCAGTACAGACCCCAGAAAACCAGGCAAACTGGAGAGGGCAAGGGGCCCTTTGCCCACGTGGCCTCCACCAGAATCCATCATGTCTTGGCCCGAAGCACCCCTTTTGCCCTGGACACTCCCCTCCGTAGGTGGCTAGCCTCTGACCTCCCACTTGTCTCCTGTCCCACCAGAGAAGCAGCCTGCACCCCCACCCCCCACCCTCCGAAGAGAACCTCCTTTCAGTCCTGCTGGCTTCTACCCTCCTTCTCTTACAACCACCCCAATGCCCTAGTGAGCATGGGACCCAGGCCTGGTCAATCAGGGTTAGGGTTCTCCATGCTTCTGGATAAGGTGATTGGTTTAGGGATGACCATAGGACCCAGGCCTGGTCAATCAGGGCTCTCCATGCTTCTGGATAAGGTGATTGGTTCAGGGATGACCATGGGACCCAAGCCTGGCCAATCAGTGTATGCTATGCTTCTGGATAAGGTGATTGGTTCAGGGATGACCATGGGACCCAAGCCTGGCCAATCAGTGTATGCTATGCTTCTGGATAAGATGATTGGTTCAGGGATGACCATGGAACCCAGGCCTGGCCAATCAGTGTTCTCCATGCTTCTGGATAAGGTGATTGGTCCAGAGATGATCATGTGATACAGGCCTGGCCAATCAGAGACAATTTTCAGATGGGCATAAGAGCCTGCAGGGACTGTGGCTATTTGTCCTACTATCTGGGGACTCCCCGCTCCTGATGGGGGCCCACCTGGGCCTGAGAACTTCCTGTTCCGGGCCCAGCGGCCCCATCCCCTTGGTTCCGTAAGCCGGTTTGAGGCCGGGTCTGCGCTCTTGCAACTTAAAAAGGCCTCACAGCTGTGCTGCTTGTAAACCTCTGTCTCCTCCCAGGGAGGGGTCTGTCCCTCCCTGTCCTTCAGTCTGTCTGTTTCCCTCCCTCCCTCCCTCCCCCTGCTCTCCCGCCCTGCAGTGTCAAACACAGCGATGGTCTGCCCAAAAGCATGAATGAATCACAAATGTCCCCTCTCAGGCAGGTAGGGGCTGGGTCTGCAAGGTGTGTCTTTCTTTCTGGGTGACAGGGCCGGGCCAAGAGAACATAAAGCAGGCAGCTCCGCTGTTCCTCTGGGCCATGGGGAACCTCAATGGAGGGAGAGCCACTGCGGGCCGGCCACGTGCCTGCCCTTCCCGATCTGTGTGATCCCCACAGCGCCCCGCGAGAGGGTGGGATTATCCCGTCTACAGACCAGAAGGCGGGGCTCAGAGAGGGTAGGAGACTTCGCTGTGGTCACAGAGCACAAGAGAACAGGGAATCAAATCCCTCACGGTTCCAGTAATCATGCTGAGTGGCTACCGAGATGTTTCTTTAATTTCTCCCCCCTCCCACTCTCTCTCCCTCATCTCTCTCCTTCTCTCCCTCCCTTCCTCATGGGGAGTCCAGAGAGGTGCTCTGCTAATGGAGAGTGAAATACTTTGCTACATTTGTGCTCCAAAACAGTATGCTTAATTACCACCCACCCCTCCCAACCACGGCCCTGCAGGGAAGGCAGACCCCCGTCGGAGGGCACAGCGAACGCTCTGCCGTCGGCCCGCTTTGGGGAGGTACCGACCGAGGAGGAAACAGCTGTTCTGGACGGATGGCCCCGAGTTGAAAGGATTCTGCAGATGGGAAGACGGCCGAGACACCAGGGGCCACCCCAACCCATCCCCACCGCCCCGTGTACAACTGTTCCCACCCCCGACACAGCCGGGCCAGGGGCGGGCAGGAGGCTCAGAGGCCCGGCCGGGCACAGCCCCCAGGCACTGGCCGGGTGAGAGCAGGAGGGCTGAGGGGAGGGGTGGACCCACAGTCTGGTCTAGAGGGGCCCCCCTCGGGCAGAGCTTATCCAAGAAGGGAGGTCCCTCTATAGGCATTCATTCGTTTGCTCAACAGACCTTGGCTGCCCACCTGCTTCATTCGACATTTACTAAGTGCCTACTATGTATCTTTCCTGTTCACTCATTCAGAAACTATGTATCAACAGTCCTACTATGTATCCTTTCTGTTCACTCATTCAGAAACTATGTGTCAGCAGCCCGCTCTGTGCAAAGCCCAGGGCTGGTGCCCCATTGGACCCCACTTTGAGAACCACCGATCTAGGCATCACTGCTGCCTATCTTCTCTGACAGTTTTTGGGGGAAAGGAGGTCACCCTGACCCGCATAAGGGGCGTCCTGAGCCATTGTCCCCTCCAGTCACCCAGAAGCCACCTCGGACATGGTGAGAGGGGTGGCTCTGCCCCAGGCCTGGTGCCCACCCTCCCTCCGCCACGCTCCCCGCCCACTTGCTTCCTCCCGGCGCCTTCTGCCGCCCGCGCCGCCTGCCCTGCTGCCCTCGGAACAGCTGTGGGCTTAATTATCAAAATAACATTTTAATCGTCTCATAACTGAACTCCCTTCAAAACATGCCCGCGGAGGAGGTGGTGGGGGAAGGAAGGAGGAGGAGGCAGAGGAGGAGGAGGAGTAGGGGGGGGGGGGGAGGGAGGAGGAGGGAGCAGAGGAGCAGGAGGAGGAAGGAAGGAGGAGGAGGAGAGAAGGAGAAAGGAGAAAGGAGGAGAAAGAGGGAGGAGGGGAGGTGGGGAGGAGGATGAGCAGGAGGTGAGAGGAGCAGGTAGGAGGAGGAGCAGGATGGAGGGATGAGGAGGGGGGGGAGGAGGAGGAGGAGGAGGAGGGGAGGAGGGGGAGGAGGAGGAGGAGGAAGAGGGGGAAGAGGGGGAGGAGGGGGAGGAGGGGGGGAGGAGGAGGAAGAGGAGGAGGGAAGGCTTCTGGCTGACTCAGCTGCCAGGAGGCCCAGAGGCCCGCCCTGCCCACAGGCGCCTCCTCCCACCTCCTCCCTCCCCACGCGGCTGTGGCTCCCCACGAGGGGCCCAGGACCCAGAGCCTCTGCCAGGGGCCATCCTGGGCCGGATGCTCCATTGGGAAAGGAACAGCCACTCCCCCGCCCCAGCGGCCTCACAAGGTGGACCTGCCCAGAGAAGCCGGCCCCTCCTTTCCGGCCCAGGGGCCTCCCTGGCCTTTCACACGTTACGGTTTTTATCTTTAACTAAACGGGTCACCCTACAGCCTTCAACCATCAGGGCTCGCTCCCTCGCCCCTCCTCCACTAACTCGTCCCGGGGCATCCAGCCCACTGGGACTCAGCTCCCTACTGAAGCCCCTCTGACCGGCCCGGTGTGCCTAACCCACGCTCCACCACCGCCCAGGACAGCCCCACCCCCGCGTGCCTCGGCCGGGACTGAGTGCTTGAGGGCCGGCAGTCACCCCCCATCACGTCCAACCGGGCAGCAGCCCGAGGGAGGGTCCCGCCTTACCCAGGGCACCGCCCAGGGTCAGGCACAGGGGGGGCGCACTGGGATGGGACGCCGGGCGTCTGTGTTTGCAGCGAGGATGCCGGTCTCCTCCCTCCCACCTGCCCTGGTGGCCTGCCTTTAAAATGCAGACTCTGGTTTGACAGGATGGGGGGGGGGGGGGATTGGATGCTGTATTTCTAGCTCCCTCCTAGGTGATATGGATGGAGGGGTAGGGGGCCTCTGAGCCCTAACAGCCTCTCTGGTTTCTGGGGACCCAGCTCCCAGCTCCCAGCTCCCAGCTCCCAGCTCCCAGCTCCCAGCGCTGCTTCTGAAACTGCTCTTGGGTGGGGAGAAGGTTCGAGCCTGTTTGGCCTAGCGTGAGCCAGACACCTGCACGGGGGTGGGGGGGGAGAGGGGGGAGATGGCAGGAGGGGACGGGGCCCAGCTCAAAGCTGTGGGGTGACAGAGACCAAACACAGCACAGAATTCCCAACTCCTCCCCCCTCTGGGCAGGAAGCCGGCATGCCATTGTCCAAGCCACCCAGGTGGCACCAGGCCCAGCCAACACCCCAAGATAGGAATGGGAGTGTCTGTAGGCAGTGGCCGCCCACACAGGGCCCCTCCAGGGACAAGGTCCCCTCTCCCTCCCCCTGAGGGCCCTCCAGGCCCCCTGCCCGCTCCCCCCCAGCCCCACGCACAGGGGAAGCGCCCCTCCCATTGGCTAAGGGCCCTCTCCGCCCCGCCCCGCCTCACCCCGCACTTTCCAGAAAGCAGGATATTAAGGCCGAGAAGCCGAGGGCTTGCAGGGTTTCGTCTCTGCTCCGGGGAAAGACACACGCAGGCAGCCTGAAATTGCTTCACTCCGTGCGCCTGCGGGCCGCGGGGGCCCGCGCCACAGCCGAGCAGAAAATAGAGTTTGCTCCTCCGGGCCCGGCTCCCCGCGCTCCGCTCCCCCGCCGGTGCCGCTGCTGTGCCAAGGAGCGGGCAGGGGCTCCGGCAGCAGGCACCGGGTATGGAAGGAGGCGAGGCCAGGACCCTCCCGCCGCCTGTGCCCCTCCGCCCCGCCCCCCCCAGGTGGCCCTCAGAGAACCCTGGACGGCCCTGCTCTGGGAGGCGACTCAAGGACCTTTTGTTCCCCGAATATCAGGTTTCCAGGCCATTCCCTGGCCGAGCCGGGGCTGGAGCTAAATGCCGTGGCGTTCAAATATTCATCTGGTTTGGGCAGGGAGAGAGGGTGTGTGTGTGTGTGTGTGTGTGTGTACGTGCACGTGTGTGAGAGTGTGTGCATGTGTGTGCGTGTGTGCACACGTGTGCATGTATGCAAGTATGTGCATGGTGTGCGGGTACGCGCATGTGTGTACACACGCGTATGCATGGATGCGTGTGGGTGCGCGTGGGTGCTAGTGCATCTGTGTGAGTGTGTGTGTGCATGTGTGTGGTGTGCATGTACATGTGTGTGCGTGCGTGTGTGTTGCAGACAAACAAAGCCATTTGTTTCCCCTCTTCCTCGATGACCCAGCACATGGGAGTCCACAGGCTCCCCTTGACCTGAGCAATATTGCCGGGGACCCCTCGACGGTCCCTGGGGTGCAGGGGGTGGGAGAGACCCAGGCGACGGAGCCACCACGGCTGGCGCTGCCTCTCCACGAGGGAGGAGAGAGAGGCTGGACGTTCATTCCGCCCACAGCCGGCACCGGGGTGCTCTGACCGAGCAGCCCCCACGCCCTGCCCCTCCCAGCGCCCGTCTTCCCGAGGGCCGTGCACACACAGCCTGCGGACCAGGCACCGGGAGGCCCCTGCCCCGAGCTGACCAGACCGGGCCCTCAGGGCGTTCTAATTGTCCGCCCGCCCCGTCCTACCCCGCGCGTCTCCCGCCCCCATCACGGGAACCGTCTGAGTGCCCACCGAGGGCCCGGGACAATCAGCTACCCGCTGGCCCCCGTCTGCAACTAAGGCTGGAGCTCAATGACACCGCAAGCCTGGGGACCTCGAGTGGTGGCTGGAGGACGGACTGGTGGGGGGGGGGGGGCGAGAGGGGGAGAGACGGGTGGGCAAGCTGAGCTACTCCCATCCCCTCCCCATGAGGAGCTGGGGAAACCGAGGCTAGAGAATGAGTGTCATAACTCATGGAGGCTGGGGCGGCCGGGAGCCAGCCAGGCCTGCTCCTCCTTCCTCAGGGACTGTCTTGAAGGGTCCAAGCAGTCTGAGGGGAGGAGAAAGAGACCCCCTAGGGGTCAGTCCTGGAAGCAAGAGGCCCTCCCCTGGGGAGGACAGAGCAGGGGGAAGGGGGCACAGGCAGAGGTGGACCCCCTGTAGGAAAGAAAGAGGCCTGAATCTCTCGGACCCCCATCTTCCTGCCCTAAAGCATTTCCCCAGCGGGCAATGGCCACCTGCCCTCTCAGGTGCACCTCTACGACCCTCACCCACTCCACGGCCACGGCCACGGCCACGCACCACCTCTCTGGCCAGGTCATCGGTGGCAGCACACAGGGCCGGCGCTCCCCCTCCTGTTCCTGCTGAGCTGCTCCACGGGCGGCCACGCAGTCTTTCCACAGCTTAAAGCAGGGCCCCGCTGCTCCCCCAGCTCAGAGACCGAAACCCCTCAGTTCTGAACCACACCCTGCCAGGCCCACCCTGCAGGCCTCTCACAGGGCATTGCAGCCACGCCCCGGCCACTGGCCACGCCCCTGACCTCTGGCCACGCCCCCACCATCACTGGTCACACCTCTGGCTTCTGGCCACGGCCCCAGTCACTGGTCAAACCTCTCCCACAAGGTTACTGACCACGCCCCAGTAGCTGGCCACACTCCCAGTCTCTGGCCACTCCCCCAGTCACTGGCTAAACTTCCTCCACATAGTTACTGGCCACGCCCATTGACGCTCTGTTGACGCCCCCAGCGCTCTGCCATGCCCCCATCACCACTGGCCACACCTCCAGCCTCTGGCCACGCCCCCAGTCACTGCCTAAATCTCCTGCACCAGGTTACTGGCCACGCCCCTGATTGCTGGACCATGCCCCCAGCCACTGGCCACACCCCCAGTCTCTGGCCAGAGGAGAGAACGGGATAAGCTGCTCCCCACACCCCCCCACCCCATCCCCGGGTCCCCCTCAGGAGGGTAGCAGAGTCTCACCTTCCTAAAACCTGGTGAGATGTGGCTTGAACAGGGCAGGCTGCGGAGAGCCCCCTCAGACAGCCTATGGGGCGCTCTGCATCCTGGGGGCGGAAACCAGGCTGGGACAGGAATACAGGGGGGTCCCAGCGCTGGCTGGGAGAAAGGCCTGTGTGACACTCGGGACAATGACATGCAGGCAGCCGCCACAGCCACAGCAGTCCTGCTTAAGAGCCGTGGACAGACCACCAAACGCACACTCACTCCCGCAACAAAGAGGGGCCGGTTCGCGTGGCTCAGCGGGTGAGCGTGGACCTGTGAACCAGGAGGTCAGGGTTCGATGCCCGGTCGGGGCACAGGCCCGGGTGGCAGGCCCCATCCCTAGTGGGGGTGTGCAGGAGGCAGCCGGTCCGTGATTCCCTCTCATCACGGACATTTCTCTCTCCCCGCTCCCTTCTTCTCTGAATTCAATAAAAATATCATTTCGGGGCGGGGGGCGGGGGAAGAAAGGGAAGCGGGGGTGGTCCACTCCTCGGCCCCAGCCCCCCTCAGGGCTCGCCCCTCACTCCAGGGCCACGGGAAGCACCGGTCCTCGCTTTTCCGTGGCTGATGAAGCAGCCGGGAGCGGAGGGCTTACTGTGGGAGAAATAGTTTCGTCATGACGCAGGCTAACCCCACCTGGTTTGGGGGGGAGGGGGCGGGGGGGGTAGGCCGCCTGTCAGCAGGAATGGCTATTATAATACTTGAAACGACATTCATAACACTTACCGCAGTGACACCGGGGGTCTGCGGAGACCCCGAAATGGAATCAGCCGCTGTGTTTGTGTAAGAACCCTGAACTCTCCGCCCCGTGGGGGGGAAGGGGGGGCGTCCTGTGCATTAGCGCCTCCTGCGGGCCAGCGCGGGCGGGGGGTTTGAACGCGTGTCTGAGGTGGGCACTGACCGTCCGTGGACCCTCCCCACACACCCGGGCCGCGGGGGGAAGCGGGGGGGGGGGGGACGCCACGCCTGATGGAGGGCACGGAGGTGCTTTCCCTCATCCAGCGCCCTGACAGCGCCCCCGAGGGCCTGCCGGTAATTTGTTCAAACGAAATAATGTTTTCCTCTGCCCGTTCCTCTTTGTTGTCTGGTGCGATGAAAAGTAACATTTCTTTTCTTTCAATCCTATTACAGCCGGGCTCTCGGAGCGCCCGCCGCTCAATCCAAACGCGGGCTGGCAGGCGACAGGCACTCGGCGTCCGTGGGGCCTGCCGGCCCGGCTTTCCATCAGGAGCTGACGTGCCACCGGCGGGCACCCCCTGCCCCCCAACATTCTCCGGACCATCGCCGGGGCTTCCAGCAAGCGGGTGGGTTTTCTCTCTCTCTCTCTCTCTCTCTCTTTCTCCTCTCCCCCCTCTCCTCTCCTCTCTCTCTCTCTCTCTTTCTCCTCTCCCACCTCTATCTATCTATCTATCTATCTATCTCTTTTTCTCCTCTTCTCTCTCTCTCTCTCTCTCTCTCTCTCCTCTCCTCTCCTCTCCTCTCCTCTCCTCTTCCTCTTCTCTCTCTCTCTCTCTCTCTCTCTCTCTCTCTCTCTCTCTCTTTCTCCTCTCCCACATCTATCTATCTATCTATCTATCTATCTATCTCTTTTTCTCCTCTCTCTCTCTCTCTCTCTCTCTCTCTCCCTCTCTCTCTCTCTCTCTCTCTCTCTCTCTCTCTCTCTCTCTCTGGCACACTGAGATCCTTGGCTCCAGCATTTGGTCATTTGTACAAGTTGCATGTCTTCCAGCTGCAACCCACCACGGTCCCCTGAGCCTGCCCACACCTACTAGGCCAGACTGGGGAGGCCAGAAACTGGCCCCGTCTCCAACGGGGGGCAGGGTGAGCCCTCGGAGGGGGTCCCGCAGACAGCAGGGGGTCCCGCAGGCGAGCCTGCCCCAGTCTCCTCCTGAGCCCGCTGAGGCTCCCTCAGCCTCTGCATCCTACGTGGCTTCCCTCCCGATTACAGTGTCGCCGACAGCCTTACCAACCTCACCCACCAGCTCCAGCACACGCCTCGGAACCCGCTAGCAAGTGTCACCTCCTCCCTGGAGCCCGCCCTCCGGGCATCAGGAGGCACCCGCCCTCCGTCACCATCGGCAAAGGCTTGGCTCCACGCAGAGACGCGGTTACACGAAGCACTGGAGAGCCACCCAATCGAACACGGCCGAGCCGGCCGGTAAGGAGCGGCGTCCCTGCCACGTGATGCCGGCAGGGAAGCGGGCAGGACACGGAATCACAACCACGGGTGACATCTTTGGAATAACGCACGTGGATAAGCCCAGGCGGGCCAGAAAAAACCAGGAAGAGGAGCAACTCTGGGGGTGGAATTAGGGGAGGAGGTGAGAGCCGGGAAGGATGTATATACTCTTGAGTGTTATTCCAATCCTTTCTCCGGGTGCAAGGGTTCCTTTTCTTTCCTTAAAACATATTTTTATTGACTTCAGAGAGGAAGGGAGACGGGGAGAGAGAGAGAGAAACATCAACGATGATGCCAAAACCAGTTTGGCTCAGTGGATAGAGCGTCGGCCTGCAGACTGAAAGGTCCCGGGTTCGATTCTGGTCAAGGACATGTACCTTGGTTGCGGGTACATCCCCAGTAGGAGGTGTGCAGGAGGCAGCTGATGGATGTTTCTCTCTCATCGATGTTTCTAACTTTCTATCACTCTCCCTTCTTCTCTGTAAAAGATCAATAAAAATATACTTTAAAAAAATATCAATGATAAGAGATAACCATGGATCGGCTGCCTCCTGCACGCCCCACCCTGGGGATCGAGCCCACAACCCGGGCATGTGCCCTGACCGGGAATGGAACAGTGACCTGGTTCACAGGCTGATGCTCAACCACGGAGCCTCACCAGCTGGGCCAGGGGTTCCTCATTGGAGCAGAGGAAGACAAAGCTTCAACGCCATCTTGAATTTCCACCTGTAACTCACCTTCCTGGACGTCCTCACGAACCGATCGCCGCCACTAACTCTGTCCCCACGACTGCCTCCCTCACGGACCACCCCCGCCATCCCGAGCTAGGCGTGAATGTCGCGGCCGCACGTTGGGGGTTCGTTTAGGGTACACACAGAAACCCGCCCACGACGAGGTGCTCGGGGTGCCCTGCTCGGATCTGAGCTCAGACGCCTCCTCCTGGCCTGGCTGGCTGGACACAGGGCAGGCCAGCACGGGGCCACCAACTCAGGGGACCACGAAGGGGGCAGGACCCTCACGCCTCCGTGGCCTGAGGAGGGGGCCAACGGTCAGGGCCTCGGGGCAGGCAGCCTGGCCAAGTGCAGATGGAAGGTGCTCTCAAGCGCTCTCTGTCCCCGTTCCCGGAGGAAAGACGAGGCAGAACAATATGGCCAGGAGTACCGACATCTGGGCCCTTCTGATGAAGCTGCCATCCGATGTGAGAAAAATATATTGTGATGAGCTAATTACACCCTCCGTGGCGGAGGGGGGGGGGGGGGGGCAAGGCACAATGGTGGGACCATCGCCGCGCTGTGTGAAATGTCAGCGGATTCGAAATTGTCGGAAAACAAATCTGTTTAGGCACCAAATGATTAAACCTGTCCATTTCCTCCCAATGCCGTAATTATCTCTACTAACACGTTCCCCGCCCGAGACGTGCCGACGTGGCCAGCGTGGGAGGAATTCAGACCCGGGCGCGTGTCCCCCCCCGCCCCACCCTGCCCGTGGCCAGCAAGGGAGGCGCTCGGGGTGGGGACCGGGCCCGGGCGACACCCAGGAGGACCGAGGCGGCCAGGACCGGCTGACAGGGGCCGCAGTGCACGCCGTCACGTGTCGGTCCTGTCCGTCCCACAACCGGGCACAGCGACCCCGGACAGAGCAGCACTGCGCCCCGTGACTGAGGCGTCCGTTGCTCCTCCCGCTTCATAAAGGGAAAGAAAACTCAATTCTTTCAAACTTACGGAGCAGAGCCCCAGCCAGTGGGACTCAGTGGGTTGAGCGTGGGTCCTTGGACGGGAGGGTCAGGGGTTCGATCCCGGTCGAGGGCAGGTGCCTCCGCTGCCGGCTTGATCCCCGCCCTGGTCAGAGTGCGTACGGGAGGTCATCCGTTGCTATGTCTCTCTCACGTCGACGTTTCTCTCTCTCTCTGTCTCTCTCTAAATTACCAGCGGGAACATATCCTCACGGGAAGGTGAACAAAAAAATAAAAATAAATAAAACAGTTATTATTATTATTTTTTAACGATGTGCCGGAGCGACGGGACAGGAGGAAGTGAGGATGTGTCCGTCGCAGCCCGGCCGGCCCCCTGAGCACATCCAGGGCCCGGGACAGGCTGCAGTGACCTCGAGGGCACGGCGTGGGCTCCCAGGTTTAAAACGTGTTCCCTGACCGCCGCGTGGAAAGCTCCCCGGCCATTCCGCCTGGCGTCAGAGCGCCCATTACCGGCCATTCGCCGGCTGCCCGCCCAAAGGCGGCTCCGCTCCGTGTGCGGAGAGAGCCGAGGCCTGCTCGCCGAGTCCATCCGGTGGACAGCCCCCGCGGCATCAACCGGAGCAACGCCAGGAGGGGTGATGACAGGTGTCTGTCACACGGCGCCGGCAAGCGGTCACCCACGTTGGGGCCGGCCAGCCGTCCGGCGACAGGGCAGGCCGCCCGGGGTCCCAGAAACACAGCCGTGGCTCCCAGCCCGGAGAGCTTTCCCCGCGCTCACAGGGGACCAGCGCATGCGTCCCACAGCCGGACGCGGGCACCTCGCCCAGAGCCCGGAGGACGGTGGCCGCCCCTGGGGGTCCCGTATCCCATCACGGCTCCCCGGCCAGGCCACCGGCCCCCTCCCCACCCCGTGGCTAGCAGAGGAGCGGGCACGGTGCAAACCTCGCTCCCATGTAATGACACTCCCCCTCCAGCAACTGCCCATGCCCGGCCCCCTCCCGCCCCTAGCCCCCCCGTGGCATAGCAGCCGCCACCGTGTGCTCCATGTGCCCCTAATTAAATCATTAAGAGTCCAGGAGCCCCTCCAGCACAACCAAAAGGCGGCCGGTCCACGCCACTCCGGGCAGAGGCCGGCCCAAAAACCGCTCGCTCTGTGTCCGGCGCACGGCCGCGTGGCCGGCCCGGCGCCCCCCCTCGCGGGCCAACACGGGGGCAAATTAAGATGTTCCTGGCCGCGTCTGCGCGGGGAATCAGAGGCTACCCGGTCCCCGCCACGCGCCCGCGCCGAGCGGCCCACGCTGGGCGGCCAGCTGTCTGCGCGTGTGGCGTGCGGATCGCAGCTCGGAGCCAGGGGACCGCCAAGGAGCCGCTCTCCTCTCAGGAGCGTCTGGCCGCGGGCTGCTCCCCCCACCGCTCACCACTCACACATCCGTCCTGTCTTCCAGCCGGGGCCAGAGGGGCCAGGGAGAGCCGGGGCAGGGGAGAGCCGGGGCCGGGGAGAGCCGGGGCCGGGGAGAGCCGGGGCCGGGGAGAGCCGGGACCATGGAGAGACGGGACCAGGGAGAGCCAGGGCCAGGGAGACGGGACCGGGGAGAACCTGGACCAGGGAGAGCCGGGACCTGGGAGAGCCGGGACCAGGGAGAGCCGGGACCGGGGAGAACCTGGACCAGGAGAACGGGACCAGGGAGAGCCGGGACCGGGGAGAACCTGGACCAGGGGGAGCCGGGACCAGGGAGAGCCGGGACAGGGAGAGACGGGGCCAGGGAGAGACGGGACCGGGGAGAGCGGGCGAAGGAGACGGGACCAGGGAGAGCCGGGACCTGGGAGAGCCGGGACCAGGGAGAGCCGGGACCGGGGAGAGCCGGGGACCAGGGGAGAACCTGGGACCGGGGAGAGCCGGGACCGGGGAGAGCGGGACTGGGGGAGAGCCGGGACCGGGGAGAACCTGGACCGGGGAGAGCCGGGACCGGGGAGAGCCGGGACCAGGGAGAGCCGGGACCGGGGAGAGCCGGGACCGGGGAGAGCCGGGACCGGGGAGAGCCGGGACCGGGGAGAGCCGGGGCCAGGGAGAGACGGGACCAGGGAGAACTTGGACCAGAACTGGGACCAGGGAGAACTGGGCCGGTGCCTGGGAGGGGTCCCGGGTGCCCGGTGCCCGAGCGAGCTCGGCCCATCCTTGGTGAGGACAGCAGCAGGCACCGCGTTTCCTGGAACCCCAGCCCAGTTGCCAGGAGAAGGGGCGACCGCCTTCCTGGTGGGTGTCCCGTCCCCGGGCACGGTGGCTTTCGCGGCGACGGGGACAGGGGCCCTTGTAGAGGCCCCAACACCGAAATGTTTCCAAAACGCTTCACAGGAGCCCGGACTCCCGGGCCCGAACGCAGGCAACGACCCAGGTTCCCACACGTGGGCGGAGGCTGCCGGCCCAGGCCCGGTGCGTGTCCAGGGGACAATGTTCGGGGCCGACGCACCCCCGAAAGCCCGAACCCCTGTTCCCAGCCCCTGAGACCCGACCACCAGGGCCCTGGGACCAGTCCCTGCTCCTAGACAAGCAGAGGAAGGGCGTACCTGGGCTGCACGCCGGGCAAACACAGAGGCGTCCGTGTCTGACACAGAAACCCCAAAGCGGGGGGCCAGGCCAGAGCCGAGGCTGGGCTGGCAGACAGAGCCAGCTCCTGGGCATCAGGGGCCCAACTGCCTGGGTGGCTGGGCGTCGACCTGTGCACCAGGAGGTCACGGTTGGGTTTCCGGTCAGGGCACGTGCCCGGGTTATGGGCTCGATCCCCAGTGGAGGAGGTAGCCGATCCGTGGTTCTCTCTCATCATTGATGTTTCTCTCTCTCTCTCTCCTCCCCCCGCCCCTCTTCTTTCCTCTCGGAAGTCAATAAAAATATATTTTAAAAAGGAAAGGAAAGGAAAAGGACGGAATTTCTGCCCTTGGAGGAAGGACTGAAATAACACACTCGAGTATGCATTGTGCCTTTCTCCTGGCTCCTCCCCCAGTTACCTTACCCCTCCTGAAAAATACAAAACGGGGGCCCACACCCTGTGAGCAGGGGCATTGGGGGGTTGAGGGGGGAGCTGATCCAGGGGTTGCTGCTGGAGCAGGGGACTGTGGGGGAGACTTTCACCCCGGGCCAGGGAAGGGGTCGACCTTTTCAGGCATCTCGAGCTGATGGCCAGCAGGGCAGCTGGCGGTGAGGGTGGAACAGGAGAGAAAAGGCGGCCGGGACGGCAGGTGATGGCTCTGGGGGCGTCCGACATCCCCCAGGACAGTGACAGGGGGTGGTCACAGGGCAGTGGCCTGATGGGACGACAAACGCTCTCAGCTCCCACAGTCGGGAACCCCTGGGGACCCTGGTGAGAAGTGTTTCAAGGCGCCTCCCACTCTCTTTCGTGCCTCTGAGCTGGGTGCCCACCACCTGGAATTTCCTGCCTGAATCCCTCTAGCGAACTCGTCTTCGTCCTGCAGAGGCCCAGCTCCCATACCCCTCCTCTTTCAAACCCCCACTGACCGCTCTCTTGCCTCCCATATCTACTCCCACTCACACCGACCCAGGACGGGCTGGCCCCCCATCCCCAAAGGACAGCTCCTTTAGGGCCCCTCGGGGTCCACTTGAAGAAAGGCTGGGTTCTTCAAGGTTCTCCTACACCTGAGTAGGAGCTGCTGCAAATTGCTCTACACTGAGCATGTCAAACTCACGGCCCACGGGCCACAGGCCTTGTTTACTTGGCCCGTGTTAGCCTTGGAGTTTGACATGCTTGCCCTCCGTGGCCCCCCATGGAGTGGGTCAAACCCCATCCCAGACGGTCTCATCAGAGCCAACGTGCACCATCCTTCTGGGGGTCTCGGGGGACCACTCCATCCTCCACGGTCCCTTCCCGGTGCCAGTGTGCGCTCCGGCGTTTCATCACCAATTGCTTTTACCGTGAGAAGTTTTCCGTAGCGGCACCGCCCCCCTGAAAGCTTCCGGGGGGCACATACGAACCCTACTCCTTTCCTTGTCTTCCTGGACCCACAGCCAGTGCCCCCCCCCCTGCTGCCACCGTGGCAGACATTGCCTACCGAGCGCCTATCCGCTCGCCCCGTGATGAACGCTCAGCTCCCGGAACCTGGTGGCTCCTGTGTCTTTGGGGCGCTGCTCCCCATCAGGAACGGCAGGAAGGAGCTGGGAGACGCCAGGTACCTGAGGAAGCCCCCTTTTCTCTTATTTATTTTCCAAATGTGTTTTATTGATGTCAGAGAGGACGGGGGAGAGGGAGATGGAAACATCACGATGAGAGAGCACCATGGACCGGCTGCCTCCCGCACGCCCCACCCTGGGGATCAAGCCCGCAACCCGGGCCTGTGCCCCGACCGGGAGGTCATCCGTGACCCCCTGGTGTCATAGGTCGACGCGCAACTCCTGAACCCCACCGGCCGGGCGGCGGAACCCCTTCCTGAGATTCTCCCGGGGCTTCGGCTCCCCGCAGCCGAGAGGCCACAGCGAATCGGGAAACAAAGGAAAGCCACCACCCCCATGTTGGGCGTTTCTTCCCGGGTCCCCCCAACCCTTCTCCCCCAGGTCCCCGCCATGTGCCCTCACTCCATCTTCTGGCCGGAGGCCCCCCCCCCCCCCCATCCCAACCCCAACCCAGACCAGACAAAGGGAGAAGCCAGCATGGATGCCTTTCCTCTCGCGTATCAACACCCTTTCTGCCTCCCGGCCGCCGGCTCCTGCCCGGCTCAGCCCCGCGGCTCCGGCCCCGATGCGGTGTGCCAGCCCCCACGCCCGGTCCCCGCACGGGTTCGGCGTCTGGCTGCGTGCGTTTTGCTCAGTATGAACGCGTTCCATGGAGGACTTTGATTTTTTTCATTTTTTTTTTAAATCCAGAAGCCGGCGATTCTCGGCTTCCTAGCTCCAGATAAACCTTTTGTTCTTCGGGGGCGGATCAGCTGCCGGAGCCGCGCGCGAGGAGCAGGGGAGGGAATTCGCAGGGGCTCGGCGGTTTCAAAAAGTCAAATTACCTCTGTGCCCGAGCAGGGCTGATCATTTAAATGAAAAAAATATATATACAGGCCGTGCTTTTAATGAAGCCCGGCAGTGATGACAACCGACGCCGGGGACGCAGCGGTGGGATAATTACTCGGCGCCCGCACAGCTGAGTTCCGCCGATGCATTATTAACGGCGCGGGCCCGGCCGGCCCGAGAGCCGGGCAGGGTGGCTCCCCGGACCCGGGCGCCCGCCCCTCGCGGCCCGGCGTGTGCACAAAAGCTCGGCCAAGGTCAGGGACATTCCGGAGACACCTGTGCGGGGAGGGGGGGGAGGAGGGAGTCTGTATTTATAGCTCCGTCTGGGCCACGCGATGTGGCGGGGAGGGGCTCCCTGCGCCCGGAGGAAGGCCCGGGAAGCGATGGAGGCGGACGCAGCAGCGATTTCCGGCGGCAGGTCCAGGAGGCCGCCCCGTGGACAATTACCGCGGGAACCGGTCACATCATTCTCCCGCAGCCTGGCCCCCGTCGCTCCAGCCCTGCGCTCCCCCGGCTGGGCCTGGGGGCGGGCCTCCCCCATCCTGAGCACGCTGCGCAGCTGGGCACCCCCCGCCCCCGGCTTGGCACTGCCAGGTGGCCCTCCTGCCCCAGGCCCCCCCTCAACCCCCCCACCCCCGAGCCAGGGGTGCTCCCTTGGGCCACATCTGCGGAGCTCGGCCAGACCTGGCCAGATGCCTGGGAGGCCAGGGGTCTTCAGAGGGGGAGGGGACAGCCACAGCGACGCGGTCTTGCTCCCAGCTCACCCCAATCAAAGGCAGGACTGTCACGCGTGCCACTGCCACGCGGGGCCCACGGATCCTGTCCAGGGAGCCTCTCCGTGTGTAAGATACACGTCAGTGACGGTCACGCACTGCTCCGCACACGCGTCCGACTCAGACACAGTGTTTTCAACCGGCGCTTGCGTGTGTGGGATCCCGGGGTGCGGGGTGGCACACGGGTCCCCCCAGGCTTCGGGGGGCACTGAGAGGAGCCTGGTGGGAAGCCGCCGGCCCGACCACCCGTGGTCTTCCCTGCGGTTCCACTCTCCCCGCCCCCCCGGAAGCGTCTGTTTCAAGGTGACCCTGCTTCCTGTGTGCGCCCTGCGTCCCCTCCCGCCCATGGAACCGGGGGCCTCCCAGTAATTAACACCCGCCGCTGATGAGGCCCAGCTGGCAGGCTGAAGCGGTGCCAGCATCCTCCACGCCGCAGCCGGCTCCCGCGCTGGGCACGCCGCTCGCCCCTCCCCCGCCACGGCCACGCCGGCCACGGCCACGCCGGCCACGGCCCCAAGGGCAAAGCGACCGTCCCCCACGCGGCACGGACGTCCCCCGGGAAGCGGTCTGTAACAGCGACACGCCAACGGCTCCCACGGGGGATTCCAACCACGGCACTTCCGAGGGGGGAACACCCAGCAGCCACGGAACGTGAAGGAGGAGAGGCGTGGGTGGGGACACGCGACGTGATCACGCACACGGCGGAGGGGGACAGGGGGACAGGGCCGGGGTACCGACATGGTAACTCCACGCAGGATAAGCGTGTGCGGGAGGGGGGCACAGTGCTCCCCGGAGCACCAAGGAGCAGAAACAAAGCCGAGGTCGTGCTGTCGGGGGTCAGGGCCCAGGGTGCCCCGGGGACCAGGCGGGGACACGAGGCGGCATTCCGGGCCCGGGGACCCCAGGTCAGGACCGCTGCGGGCCTCCCTGTGGGGGACTCGGGAAGCTGTGTGCTGTGACGGGGAGTCTTTCCGTGTGTGAGCCACATGCCAGTGCCGGCCATGCTCACAGAGGCCCACGGTCCCGTGCACGTCCCACTGCTGGGTTAACGCTGCGCTGACACGTGTACCCGGTCAGGGTCGGCCAACGCCAGACACAGGGCAGCCCTTCTCCCAGGGGTGGGGGGACGGGGGGTCAGGGTGATTGTCTCCCTTCTTCTATGTCTCCGCACTTTTACTTTTCTCGTAAGCAAGATAGATTCCTTGAGTTTTGGGCATTTGTTTGTTTTTTTAATATATTTTATTGATTTTTCCACAGAGAGAAAGAGAGAGGGATAGAAAGTCAGAAACATCGATGAGAGAAACATCCATCAGCTGCCTCCTGCACACCCCCCACTGGGGATGTACCCGCAACCAAGGTACATGCCCTTGACCGGAATCGAACCCGGGATCCTTCAGTCTGCAGGCCGACGCTCTATCCACTGAGCCACACCGGTTTTGGGCGGATTGGTGTTTTTTTAAAGGCTTTTTATAACAGAGGGGCAACGCATGCCTGACATTATAAGTAATGGGGCCGATGAGCAAAAGGGATATGACAACTACCACCGCACCCCTGATCAACCAATAAAGCACTCGCACGGCGTTTGGGACCTGCATCTAGAAACTTCTAGAAAACAGACCTCTTCCGCGCCCGTCACTGGAGGAGGGAACGGTGTTCCCAGGCCCGGCCCGGGAGCCGTGGGAACCACCACGTTAGCCAACAGCTCCCTGGGCCGGCTCCGCTCGGCGAGTCTGCCTCGGTCCCAGCGCTGCCCGGAGCTGGCACGGCGGCCAGGACAGCGAGACGGAGGCAAAGCCGGCCGGAGGGTCAGGCACCCCGGCAAAGGCGTGGCACCCCGTGGCCAGACCCACGGCCCACGGGGCCATCCCCTCCCTTCTTGCTCATTTCGTTTTGTTTTTTTTAATACGAGTGGCCCAGTGCATGAAATCCGTGCAACGGGGAGGGGGGGTGGCCCTCAGCCTGGCCTGCACCTCCTCTAACTGGGACCCCTCGAAGGATGGCCTACTGCCAGTTTACAGGGATCGGGCCTAAACCGGCAGTCAGTCGTCCCTCTCGCAATCCGGGACAGCTGGATCCTAACCGGTCACCTGCCTGCCTGATTGTCCCTAACCACTCTACCTGCTGGCCTGCTTGCCCCCAACACCCCCCCAACGGCCTGATCCCCCACAACTGCCCTCCCCTCTTTACCTCTACCTCGGCCATGGGGCCTGGACGGATCCTCAGGGCAGAGTTAGGGGCTGGACCAGGGGAGGTGCCAGGAGCGCACCCCAAGGCTTCCCAGACGGACTTCCTGGGGGAGGGTCCCAGGAGGACCCAGTGGGGGGCATTGCCGGACCCATGGCTTTGAACAGAAGAATGTCCAGAAGGTCTCCTGAAAGGTCTCTCAGTCTCATTAGCATATTACCCTTTCACTAGTATAGATATTTTATTGATTCTTTACAGAGAGGAAGGGAGGGGGATAATTAGAAACATCGATGAGAGAGAAACATCCATCAGCCGCCTCCTGCACACCCTCTACTGGGGATGTGCCCCAAACAAGGTACATGCCCTTGACCGGAATCGAACCCGGGACCCTTCAGTCCGCAGGCCGACGCTCTATCCACTGAGCCACACCGGCCACGGCTCTTGCTCATTTTGTACGGCTTCCTAGAAGGTGGCTCTGAACACCTCAGTTTCCCAGCTCCTCCGCCCAGTTCCCCCGACGGCCACCAGGGGGAGGTTAGCAGATGGGAGTAGAAACAGATCCTGCGGAGGGAGTTGGTCATGTGGGCGGATCAGTCCTTTGCCCCCAACCAAACCTGCACCCTTTACATCCGATGGAGCTCCGTCCAGGGACCGGGAGGCTGTGTGGGGTGTGACCGGAAGGGGGACCCCTGGTAGCGGCCGCAGCCTCCCTGAGCCCACCCCCAGCCATCCATGGGGACCCCAGATGGAGAGGTTGTGGGGCAGCCTGGCCCAGGGTCCGGCAATGCCCCCACTGGGTCCTCCCGGGACCCTCCCCCAGTAAGTCCATCTGGGAAGACTTGGGGTGCGCTCCTGGCACCTCCCCTGGGCCAGCCCCTAACTCTGCCCTGAGGATCCGTCCAGGCCCCAGGCGCCCCCTCACCTCCTGGCTTCAGGCTCTCTGTCTGTGACGGGGGGGGGGGGGGGGGGACATCTAGGTCTGCGCCCCAGGCAGTTCCCAGGGAGGGGGGACGCCTTGGCTCTCCAAGAAGCCCTGAGCGGCTCCCCTCCCCCCGGTGGCCCCTCGGAGAAGGCAGCTCCTGAGCCATGACCTAGCAAAGCACAGGAGACACCTTCCCCCGGGACTTTGCCAGGGCCACGCTCTACCCTCCCGGGCGTGCTGGGGGCTGCAGAGCTCACCACAGGACCCCCATGAGGAGGCCCCCACAGCACCCCAGGGCCCCCCAAGGCGGCCCTCTCCCCTGTCCTAAATGACTGGGGGCGCCCCACACCAGGAGAAGAGAACCCCAAACCAAGACCACCAGCAGCACAAGGCGTCCTTGAAGAGCCACTCCCCCGGGCCGCCGGCCCCTCCCGCTTCCAGGGGGGCCCTCCGGGCAGAGGCCCTGGCACTGGCCCCGGCAGGAGAAAGGGCGTGCTCTGGATTCAGAGCCGGGCGCTGCCACCTCCCTCTGGCGGACTGCACTGGGCCTCAGTTGTCTCCGTCTTTATTAAAAATCCCACTCGCTTCCCTCTGAGCCTCTGCCCGCCTCCTCCCACCTCCCACCTCTACCTTCTTCCCTCCTTCCTGCTCCCCTTCTCTCCTCCCCCGCCCCCCTCCCGCCTGCGGAAAGTTTCGGGGGGAGAAGCGGCCACACACCTGCGATAGCACAGCCCCCATATCTGCTGGGCGGCGGGACCTCACCAAGGAGGGGCTGGCTCCTTAGCGGGTGTGGGTGTGGGTGTATTTCTCATAGTGTGTGTGCATGTGTGTGTGCGTGTGTGTGTGTGTGTGTGTCTGTATTTCTCATAGTGTGTATGTGTGTGTGTGTGTGTATTTCTCATAGTGTGTATGTGTGTGTGTGTGTGTGTGTGTGTCTGTATTTCTCATAGTGTGTGTGAATGTGTGTGAGAGACTGGGAGCACCTTCTGCTGTGTTCTGGGTCTAGGCGTGTGTGTGTGTGTGTGTGTGTGTGTGTGTGTCTGTATTTCTCATAGTGTGTGTGAATGTGTGTGAGAGACTGGGAGCACCTTCTGCTGTGTTCTGGGTCTAGGCGTGTGTGTGTGTGTGTGTGTGTGTGTGTGTCTGTATTTCTCATAGTGCGTGTGCATGTGTGTGTGTGTGTGTGTCTGTATTTCTCATAGTGTGTGTGCATGTGTGTGTGTGTGTGTGTCTGTATTTCTCATAGTGTGTGTGCATGTGTGTGTGCGTGTGTGTGCGTGTGTCTATATTTCTCATAGTGTGTGTGCATGTGTGTGTGCGCGTGTGTGTGTGTGTCTGTATTTCTCATAGTGTGTGTGCATGTGTGTGTGCGTGTGTGTGTGTGTGTGTCTGTATTTCTCATAGTGTGTATGTGTGTGTGTGTATTTCTCATAGTGTGTATGTGTGTGTGTGTGTGTCTGTATTTCTCATAGTGTGTATGTGTGTGTGTGTGTGTGTGTGTGTGTCTGTATTTCTCATAGTGTGTATGTGTGTGTGTGTGTGTGTGTGTGTGTGTGTCTGTATTTCTCATAGTGTGTGTGAATGTATGTGAGAGACTGGGAGCACCTTCTGCTGTGTTCGGGGTCTAGGCGTGTGTGTGTGTGTGAGAGAGAGAGAGAGAGAGAGAGAGAGGTGTCGGTGCACACACACATATACACACATACGCCTATACCCAGAACACAGCAGAAGGCGCTCCCTGTCCCTCACACACACGCACACACACTAAGAGAAATGCAGGCCCGCACATGCGCACCCAGAGAAACAACCCCACCGATGCACACATGCAGACTCAAACAAGCACACAAAACCGCAAACACACCCACACCCAAACCCACAAACAGCCAACGCACTGACCGCACAGGCACGCACCCAAAGACAGACACACACAGACGGGTGCAAGGACATCCAGGAAGACTCCCGGGCACGCAAAGGCAGAGACACAAACAGACACAAATGACATGCAGACTCTCAAGGACACACACCATGCTCGCGGAAACCAAACGCCCGGCCCACAGACATCCCTCGGGCCGCTGCAGCGCCGAGCCCCCGGGGAGCAAGAGGCCGATCGGCTGGTTATTACAAGACGGCGAGCGGTCGGCGGCCCCGGGCCCCGGGCGAGGCTGGGCAGGGACTCCGGGTGGCCTCGTTCTTTTTTCTTTTTTTTTTTTTAATATATTTTACTGATATTTTACAGAGAGGAAGAAAGAGAAAGATAGAAAGTCAGAAACATCAATGAGAGAGAAACATCCATCAGCCGCCTCCTGCACACCCTCTACTGGGGATGTGCCTGCAGCCAAGGTACATGCCCCTGACCGGAATCGAACCCGGGACCTTTCAGTCCGCAGGCCGACGACACTCTCTCTATCCACTGAGCCAGAGTCCTGAGGCTCCTCCCCGTCCCAGCCCTGCCTTCTGGGAGAGCCGGACAGAAGCTCCCCATCCAGCCTGGAGGGCGGGAAGGGGGAGGGAAGGTTGGGGGGGGTGTCTCCTGGGCCTCCCACTGCTGGTTTCCTGCCCAAAGAGGTGGGTTTCCTGGCCACCCACGCTCCAGACGGGGGCTCACGTGGGGCAGAGGGATCCTGGGCACCCCTCCTCGCTGGCTGCAGACAGAAGCTGAGAATCAAGGTCAACTCTTTGTAACCCAGGACCCAACTGACCTCCCAGGAGCCCCTGCTCCAGCCTGAACCGAAATGTGACAACACCACCTTCCTGCCCCCACCCCCAACCCCAGAGCCCCTCTGGCTTCTACGGACGGACGGCAGCTCTGATATTGCCCAGCCCATGGGTGGGCCTCACATCTAAGGATTCTATTTAAATTATACTCTCTAGACCCTGACCGGACAGCTCCATTGGTTGGAGCGTCTTCCCCATTAGCCAAGGTTGCAGGTTCGATTCCCAGTCAGGACACATACAAGAAGCGACCAATTAACGCATCAATGAGTGGAAAAGCAAGTCAATGTCTCTCTCTCCCCCCCCACCCCCATAAATAAATTTAAATCACGCCACCTACCAATATCCCAACCCAACCACAGGCTCACAAAATACGCATTCTCTCCTCTAATCGGCTCTCAATCAGCAAACCGGGGAACGGACTCTAAAACGGAACCCGGTCCCGCTAACCTTGACCCATCATCCACCGGCCCGGAACCCCGACGCCATGCTGGCCACCGGGAGGGGAAACAGAACAACAGATCAATCCTCGCTTCCGACCTCTGTAGCGTCTCGTCAATATTTTTTTATTACAGCTGAGAGCGGATAAATATTTCACGACAAACCAAAAGGCCTAAAATAAACAGTTGGGTAAACAGTGATTACGTGACGAGGAAAAACATCTGCGGCGGCCCCGTCCCCGGAAATCACGCGCGCGCCCGCATTAGCGCTCCGCGTGAACGTCCCCGGCTCCGGCCGCCTTCCACTCGCTCTGCATGTCCCTCCTTGTTGCTATGATCAAAACCTTAAAAAGGTGCCAAATCTCAAACGAAGGGGGAAAGGGGGGGAGTGATTCGCTGGAAATTATTCATATCACAGCGCGCCGGGGCCTGGCAGGGGCGCGGTATTTTCGGCGGAATTAACATAACATCTACAACCGCAAATTATCCGGCAAATCGCTCCGTTCTTGACGGCGTGCTTTTACAGGCGGAGAAAGGAGCGTTCGCACCGCGGCCGCACACGCGGCTCCGGGCCCGCACGGTTTAAAGGGGAAGGGATAGATTTGTCGGAAGGAGTTGGGGCTGACGAATCCTCGGGACCGTGGGTGAGTCGGCCGGCCAGAGGTAATTACCAAAGACGCCTCGGAACCCCCCCACCCCCCGAGAAAGGCAAGAAAAACAGCCCGAAGCCGCCGGGCCCCTGCGCCCCAGAGCACGCCTCTCCCTGCCTCGCCTCCCGCTCCTCCCGCTCCTCTCCCAGGCCCCGAAACACAAGAAAAACCGCAGCTCCCTGGAAAATGCAAATCTCGCTGTAAATATTTTATAAAATTGTTGCGTGCATGCATCCCGAAAGCTATAGGTCTTAATTGAGAGCGGGCGATTTTTTCTAGTCAATATATGGAAATGGAAAAATGCTAATTTGTGTTTTTCTCCTTAGGAGAAGAAGGAACAAGAAGAAGAAAAAAAAAAAAACCCGGAGAACAGCAAGGCACCAATGCACTCATTTTAATATTATAAATAGAATTTGGCTCCCTGCATACCATCCCCACCGAACTGCGTTTATCTCCCGGGGCTGCAGGAGGAGCCCCGAGAAGCACTTTCTCAGAGCCAGGCCGGGAAGGTGACCTCGAAGGATGACGGGGGGGGGGGGGGGCGGCGGGAAGGGGCATCAGGCAGAGAGCTGGTGCCCCTCCCCCACCACCCGCACCCCTGGGCACTGGCAGGCGGGAGGCCACGCGCCAGCAGGCAGTGCCCAGGGTTCTGCTCCCCCAAGGCCAGAAGCAAGAAGGAAGGGGGCGCCTGGGCTGTGGGGCTCCTCACTCCCCGAGGGGCTGCCTGGGCCTCCTGCTCCAGCTGGGAGTCTCGGGGCTCCCTCCGGGCAGGAGAGGCGTCTTGGCGGGGGGGAGCCCACCACCGGAGTAGCTCTGATGCAGGGAGGGCTGGCAAGATGGCAAGTGGCGACTGCCAGTCTCCAAAGTCCAGATGGAAATCAGGGTCCCTGCCACTGATCCCGGGAGCCTCCCACGAAGGGGACCCCTGGCCCTTTGTGAGCCCGCAGCCTCCATGGTCCCATCAGGAACGAGGATGCTCGCACCCAGGGCCGACCTGTCCACCTCGCCGGCCAGGAGCCACAGCCCTTGAGATGGGGCTGGTCCAGGCAGAGACGCGCTGTCTGCAAAACACACATCAGATTGCCCGGCCAGAGCGGGTCCGTGGCTGAGCGTCGACCTAGGAACCGGGAGGTCAGGGTTGGACTCCCGGTCGGGGCACAGGCCCGGGTTTCGGGCTCGATCCCCAGTGTGGGGCGTGCAGGAGGCGTCTGATTCACGATGCTCTCTCATCCTGGATGTTTCTGTCCCCCTCTCCCCGTCTCTCTTCCTCTCTGACATCAATAAGAATATGTGCTATATATGTGTGTGTGTGTGTGTGTGTGTGTGTGTGTGTGTATGTCAGATTTTGAAGACTTAGTAGGAGAGAAAGAAAGCAAAAATTCTCGTCGCACTCGGGGTTAATAAACAAGGTGAAGCATGTTTCCGTGGGCTTGTCTTCCGTGTGGCTGGTACCACATGTAAGTCACACACGTGGCTGCTGTCACACTTCGAGGACAGGGTGCTCTGGACCGCCCCTCGTTGGCGTGGAAGGCCTGCATCGTGGTCACTCGGAGGAGTGCGCGGCTCTCCGGACACCACGGGGCAGGAGGAAGGGGGAAGCAGGGGGCAGGGGGAGTGCCCAGTGCTGAGGTCCCGAGCTCTGTGGGCCTTGGAGTCTGGGGTCCCAGGACCGCAACATCCAAGCACCTGCCGTTCTGATTACTCAGAGGGTCCTCGATAGCGCCGCCCGGCGGGACGCTCAGGACAACGCCCCGAAACCAAGGCAGCAGAACCCAGACGCCCCTCCCCCAAGCGAGCTGTAAAAACTGGGCCTCTCCTCAGCCTCCGTTCTCCACGCTGAGGAGGGACGGGACGGGAGGGGAAGGGTCCCCGGGGCAGGCGGGGGGGGATAGAGCCGGGCCGGGGCCGGAGCAGGAGCCGGCGAGCACAGGCGCCCCGGGCGGGGAGTGGGAAGGGACTGGGAGTTTATTACCCGCCAGCGCGGAGATTGACGGTGGCCAGCTTCGCCCGCACCGAGCCATTAGCTCATAATGGCCCCGAAGGCTCCCCGGCCGCAGCCCCTGCCCGGCGCTCGGCTCCGGCACCGAGGATACTAATGACGGCCGCGTTCCCGAAATAAATCATCGCCCCTCCGAGGGGCTCCGGCCGGCCCGGCTCCCGGCTCCATTTCAGGATGCCCCCCAGTGCTCGGCGGCCTGGGCCGGGGGGCCACGCGTGGCCGTGTCATCCACGAATTTCTCTGAGTGGGTGTTTACAGAAAGAGGAAGGAGGAAGGGGACGGGGGCGGGGGTTCATCTTGCAGGGCCACGAAGGTGGGATTTGGAGGCTGTGCCCACGGCCCCGTGTGAGAGCCCGAGGGCAGAGCTGGCCGCCGAAAACACGGGCACAGGCAGCCGGAGAGGGGGTCCAGCCAACACCGTCCTGCGGATGGGGGCTCCGTGGATGAGGGGCGCCACGGCCACAGGGGGGCGGTGTGGCACGTGGCTGAGCACGTGGCCCTGACCCTGCTCTGCCTCCTGCCTGCTGGGCAGGAATCCTCTCGGCGGTGGGCCTCAGCGTCCCCATCCATAAAACGGGAGGACAGGGTGTCCCTGGGAAGGCTGATGTGAGAATTACCATATTTTCCGGTGTATAGACAACTTTTTAACCCAGGAAAATCTTCTCAAAAGTCGGGGGTCGTCTAATACGCCGGGTGTAAAAATACATAGCTTGCCGTTATGATGGGCGTTGCTAACTCGCCAGGAACTTGCCCGGCACTTGCTCTCTCTCTATTGTTTGTTGTCTTCCTCCCGTCATCCTCAGTTCCGGTCGTCTTATACGCTGGAAAATACGGTAAGTGGCAGGCCTGGCCCATGGGGGGAAGGATAGGCTGGTATCCGGCCTCTGTCGCCCAATGCTCCTTCCATATGGGTCCCCCACGGCCCCAAAGACAGTGCTCTGTACTGGCGTCACCCAGGGGCCTGTCCTGGGAGCCGGGAGCCGCCTCCGCATCCCGGGGACCCTCGGGACCTTGAGACCTAACGGAGCAGCTGGTGGGCATGCCCCTGCCACCTGCCTTCTCGGAGCGGCAACCAACTCCAGCAGCCCCCCCTCACCCAACCGCCCGCGCCCCAGTCCACCTGCCAGGCCCGTGGAGGCCGAGTCTGACGAGGACTTGCTCACCACCCCCTCTCCCCTACAGCAGGGGCCACACAGCTGGGCAGCAGAGCTCATCGCGACAGAAGATGCCCCAATATCTGCAGCCCAGGCCGGGGCTGGGGGCTGGGGGGCCGAGGGCGGGGCCAAGAGGGTCAGAGCCAGGTGAGGTTCAGCTGAGTGGCAGGTTCCGCAGGCCCACCCTGTGCCCCCTCCTCCCAGCCCCACCCTGAGCCCCCTCCTCCCAGCCCCACCCTGTGCCCCCCCTCCCAGCCCCACCCTGTGCCCCCTCCTCACAGCCCCACCCTGTGCCCCCTCCTCACAGCCTCACCCTGTGCCCCCGCCCGAGAAGGTCCAGGCCGGGCAGCAGGCTCCAGGGGCGGGAGGACCGGTTCCCGCTCTGCCCGTTGGCAGCCGCAGAAACCAGGTCAGGGGGAGCGGCCGGCGTTTCCGGCGGGGTGAGCGCTCCTCCGGGGAAGGGCTCTGCGCAAGGCTCCACACCGAGCGGGAGAGGCCGGTGGGAGCCGAGCCCGCTCCCTCGGCGGCCCCGCAGCTGCCGAAATTACTGGCAAACTGACCTACAAAGAGAGTTCCTATTTTCCGCGCAAACCCCAAAGGTGGCCGCCGGAGCCGCCGGCGGGCTCGGCACGGGGAGCGGAAGCGGCCCAGCAGCGCCGGCACGGAGCCGGGCACCTCGGTGTCGGGAAGGAACGTGTCCCTGAACCGCCACGGAGAAAGGCGGGGGGCGGGGGGCCCAGTGCCCCGGGAAGAGGGAGAAATCTGGAGGCGTGGAGGCGGGGCATGTGCAGAAGCTCGGGGGTCCCCCCCCACCTGCAAGATCTGGCTGAGGGACCTCCGGCAGGGCCCCTTGGGGACAGTGTGCGCGGCGCCCCCTAGAGTTGGGCACCCCACAACCCGCACAAGCGCACCCCACAATCCGCTCAAGCACCCCCCACACACGCGAGTCCCCAGGGCTCCCTGCCTCTCAGAGACTCTTGCCTCTAAACAGCACTGGTTTGGGGGGGGGGGGGGGCGTGATGCGCATGGCTGCACAGGGGCCTGCGTGAAGGGCCCTGAACTTGGTCTCCTAGTTTCCTCTTAAGTTTTTATTGTCTTTCTTTTTTAAAAAACACATCTTCTTATGGATTTCAGAGAGATACAGAAGCATCCACGATGAGAGAGAACCACGGACCGGCTGCCTCCCGCACGCCCCCCACTGGGGACCGAGCCCGCCACCTGGGCCTGTGCCCCGACCGGGAATCGAACCCTGACCTCCTGGGTCCCGGGTCCATAGCCAACCACGGCGCCACGGCGGCCGGCGGGAGTCTTCATTTCTGACGCAGCGCCCTGGATTTCCGTTTGGCACCAACGGGGAGCGGGTCCTCCCTCCGCATCGGAGAGCACCGTGGCCAGAGTCGAGGGGTGAGCAGTCCATCACTGAGTCCCTTCATCAGAGGAGCAGGGAAACACCCGCCTCCCTCTTTCCCCACCCTCCCCGGCCTGCAGACGGGGGCCCACGGCGGAGGCTGCCAGGAGCTGGGGGCGGGCGAGGGGAGCCCCAGGGATGGGCCAGGGCACAGGGGACCCCGAGGCGGGAGGAAGCGTTTGATAGCCAGGCCCCAGATGGAGACAAAGACCCTGGGGTTTTCTCCTGTTATTCAGATGTCGGAGCCGCAAGACCCGGATGCGGGCAGAGCGTGAGAGCAACAAGCAGGTCAGAGAGCACAGGCGGACAGGCGGCCGGAGACACCCCCCCACCCCCCCGCAAGCCCCGACTGCACCCCACGCCCCCCCGGCTGACCCTCAACACAGACGCTGGCCGCCACAGACACATGGGGGCCGCCCGCGACCCGGGACAGAGCGCCCGCCGTTCCAGGGGACGAGCCCAAGGCTCCCAGAGGCCTGGGGACGGCCCGGGGTTCGGGCGGACGGACGGATGGACGGACGTTGGTTTCACGTTGGCTGTCTAACAACCGCCCTGCGACCCGGGACAGACGTACTGATGACAAACTTCCCCTCGGCCTGGCGCCCAGAGCAGAGGCTTCCTAACCTCCACCCGGTAACGGGGTGAGCGGGGAACCCCGGTCCCCACCGGGCGCGATGAGAGGGAGGGGCTGGCGGGAGGCCGGGCAGCGCTCACAGCGGGCACCCGAACTCCGGGCGGGGCTGTGAAGGGGGAGCGACGAGGCCCTCTTACAGGAGGGGGGTAAGAAAGGAGGGGAGCCGATCACAGGCTCCCTGCACAGCTGGGCAGCGAGACAGGACCGTCCTGAACCGGCACCCAACTCCCCTGGGAGAGGCGGCTCTGGAGGAGCTCCTTAGAGACTGAGAAGGCAGAAGAGCCCCCACTCTCTCCCTCCTCTCTCTCTCCCTTCCTCTCTCTCTCCCTCTCCTTCTCTCCCTCTCCCTCCCTCTCCCTCTCTCCCTCACCCTTTCCCTCTCCCTCACCCTCTCCCTCTCTTTCTCTCTCCCTCTCTCTCCCCTTCCCCTCTCTCTCCCCCTCTCCCTCTCTCCTTTTCTCCCTTTCTCTCTCTCCCCCTCTCCCTCTCCCTCTCCCTCTCGCTCTTCCTCTCCCCTTCTCTCCCTCGCTCTCTCTCCCTCTCTATCTCTCCCTCACCTTCTCTCTCTCTCTCTCTCTCTCTCTCTCTCTCACACACACACACACACACACACACACACACTCTGAGCAGACATCCCCCCCCACGCGAACCAGGGCCCATCCTGCCGCTCAGAGAAGACAGGCAAGGGTGCCGGCACGAAGGGGCGGCCCGAGCCGGGCGTCGAAGGCGGACCTCCACCCTCCACTGCTTCGCCACGCGCAGCACGCCGGCCCTTCAGAGGCCCCAGGCACAGGGTGAAGGACCAGGAAAGCACCGAGCGCAGAGGGACCGACGCCCCAGGGACGCCCGCCCGCCCGCCCGCCCGCAGGCCCACACCGTGTCCCGAGCACCCAGAGGGCGAGCGCTCCTCACGAGGGTGCTGAGGCCGATCCCTGCGCCCCTGCCCCTCCTCGGGCTCCCGGGGGCCACAGAGCCCCGAGCGAGGACACCAGGGCCCGGAGCCCACCACACTCCCGGGGGGCCACCCAGGTGACCGCGGCTTCACTCTTCCGAGGACACGTTCTCAGGCCCCGTACCCGGCCGCTCCTCCGACAGAGGCCGACGGGAGCGCTGTCCACAGGCGGACGAGGGGGGCAGGTCCGCCCCGCAAATGTCCTCCTAGCGGTCGGAGCCCCCCCGCCCCGTGCCCTGGCAGGGCTGCACACGCCTCGCACATACATGTTCAACACGCCAGGGCCAACTCCTTCTCCAGCCACCAGAGGGCCTGCCTCTGCCCAGCGCCCACAAGCCTCTCCGTCAGCCCTTGCTCCGGGGCCCGGGGAGCCTTTGCTGCCAGCATTGGGGGTGGGGAGGGAGCCGGGGGCAGCGGGGCGCTGATGGGAGGTGGGGAAGGGCGGCTGGGCAGAGCCAGCCCTGCGGCAGGAGGCCAGTACGTGTGCGAAGTGGCTGCGGTGGGGGTGGGAGGGTGCCTAAAGGCGGGGAAAGACCGAGGGGGTTCCCTCCGTGGAGAGGGCATTCGAAGGCGACCTCGGTGCCGGAGCGACGTGTCTGTGTCCCCAAGTCACCGTCACTCGGGGCCGGAGAGCACAGCCAGGAGAGGCCCCGCGGTAAACAGCCGGCTGAGCGCCCCCCGGGGAGGGCTCCGGCAGCCGGCCCGCGGGGGGGCCCGCTCCGACCCGGCCCCGGGTTTATGGGAAGGCCGCCCCGCTAACGAGCTGCTCTCCCCGCCCGGTGCCCCCACACACACCCCCATGCCACGCTGGCCGGGCCACTTAGCAGGGGAAGCTGTCCAGGGGGACCTGGGCCCCAACAGCTTTTCCGAAAGGACAGAGCCTCCCTCGCCGCCCGCCAGGGCTCTGTGCCTGGCTCTCCTCCCTCCACACCTCCCGCTGTCAGCCCTGCCACCTTCCCAGCCGCCAGGGCCAACCGGGCACCCGGCACAAGCCAAATATAGCCTCTCGCCTCCCTCCTCTCTGTCCCTAGCTCCCCGCCCGCCCCCGGTCGCATGCCCTCACCTCTGGGCCAGACCAGGCGCCTCTGTCCTCTCCCACCTCCTCAGCACGGCCGCCAGGCTGACATCCCTGCAGCCCGCAGCCAGGGCCAGGCCACCCCCTGCTCCAGAACCTTCAATGGCTCCCCAGTGCCTCGGCCCAAGGCTGCACACGCAGGTGTCCACAGGGACCAGGTTGGGGACACAAAGCATCCCCTTCAAACACAGCAGGGACCGGCGGGGACTGGGACACACAGACCCACAGCTGCGGCCGAGCCCCCACCACTGTGCCGAGCGGGGTCTCTTCCACCCCGGCCCCCGTGGGGGCCACAGAGAGGAAGGGAGAGGGAGAGACAGAGAAACATCCACCGTGAGAGAGAATCAGGGATCGGCTGCCTCCTGCACGCCCCACACTGGGGATCGAGCGAGAGACCCGGGCCTCTGCCCCGACCGGAAATCGAACCGTGACCTCCTGGTTCATAGGTCAACGCTCAAGCCCTGAGCCGCGCTGGCCGGATAAGGCCTTGGCTCCTTGAGTTCCTGGCTGGGAGGAGGTGGGGTGGGGGCGGGCAGCCTCCTCTGGGAGATGGATGAGTGGCACCTGCATGGGGGAGGGGCTGGCATATGTGGGCTCAGCCATGGCCCCTGCTCCATCCTCCCCCACCGTGACCAAGGCCCTTGGCTGCGCAGGGTCTGCTGAGGTATCTTCCAGGAGCCGCGGGAAGGGACAGGCAGAGACCACCAGCACACACCTGTAGCTGTCGTTCAGCCGATGTTCTCGGATCAATCAAGTGGGCGTGGCCAGGGAGGGCGTGGCCAGGGGTGTGATCAGAGGGCGTGGCCAGGAAGGGCATAGTTGGGAAGGGTGTGGTTTTGGATGGGCGTGGCCATGGAGGGCGTGGCCGGGGAGGGCGTGGCCAGGGAATGTGTAATCGGAGGGCGCGGCCAGGAAGGGCATAGTCGGGAAGGGCGTGGTTTGGATGGGCGTGGCCAGGGGAGAGTGGGCGGTGGGGGGCAGGCTAGACCCAGAGTGGGTACAGCGCCCACGGGGTCACGAGCTCGTGCCCTTTGAGACCTGCTAGTGCATCAGTGTCTCCTCTGGGCTGACACCGCAGCGCTCTGAGACCACAGCTCCTGGCTGCCTGCTCCCCGGGCCCCTGGCTCCCCGGCCAGCAGACAGCACGGCAGAGCAGGTGCGGGTGAGGGTCCCTGCACCCCTCTGGGCAGCCCCTGATGCCCAGCCCCGGACAAGAGCAGGCAGGGCTACAACGATGGGTCATAAACTCCTGTACAACCAAACGCAGATGATCCTACTGTGGAATCCCTCGCCCGCCAGTGCTTCGCACGTTAACGCGAACGAGCCCCGTCTGACTCAGGTCCTCTGAGCACTGCGTGGAGACAGATGCCCGAGAGGAGGAGCGTGTTTGTGGACAAACACGGTGGAGGGAAAGGTCTGAAGGAGGAAGAAAAAGTCCTTCCCCCCCTCACACACAGGCCCATCCCGCCTCCTTCCACATCGCCCCCCCGCCGCCCTGGTCCACGGGGAGCCTCTCGCCCATGCCCGGCGGCCGGGCTCTGTGGCTAGGGTTCGATTCCCGGTCAGGGTGCAGGCCCGGGGGTGCGGGCTCCGTCCTCACTGTGGGGCGTGCAGGAGGCAGCCGGTCTGCGATTCTCTCTCATCATGGGGGTGTCTCTCTCTCTCCCTCACCCTTCATCTCTGAAGTCAATACAAACATATTTTAAAAAGAGGAAGCACTTCCGGGCTCCCCACAAAGGGGAGGTGCGGCACCCGAGAGGGGGAGCCTCTGAAATCGCTGGGCCCGTTCGCCAAGCGCGCCCCTCAGGCTCACAAGCAGCAGCACACACCTGCTCCGGGCCCGCGCCCGCCAACATCCTAACCTACACCTCCCAACGCCCCGGACGCGCTCTCGGCGGCTGTGACGGACGGACAGACGGACGGACGGCTTCCTTCCCTGACACAGGCAGAGGCTTTCACACGGAGGAAATAAGAAAGCCGCCAGTCTCACGCCCCCCGCCCGGCAGGGCCAGCTCTCAGGACCCTGCCTGCCCGTCCCGAGCCCCTCCACACACACAAGGTCAGGGTCAGCGCCTTCGGAGACCCCCGCTCCTGGTCCCTGGGGTGCTGGGCCCCTGCACCCACGGAGCTCGGCGATGCTGTAGCTGGGGGTGGAGGAGGGGGACCAGGGCCAGACCCGCCCGGAGCTCCCATGTGGTCTCTCTCGGTGCTGGGGGAGCACGCCCCGTCAGACAGCCGATTTGGAAAGTGGTCCCACCCCCTGAAGGGGGGCCGATGCCAGCCCTGCAGACGGCCATTGAGAACGGGGCGCTCACCAGTGCGGAAGGGAAACGACTCCCGATGCAAGCTCCCAGGCGCCCGTGGGAGCGGGCGGGCGGCGATGGGGCCGCGCGGTGGCACGTGACCCACCCGTGAACAGGAGCAGCGTCCGGCCACGGGCGCTCGGGGGGGACGGGCAAGACGCCAGCGCAAACGGGCGGAGCCGGCACGAACTCATTCAGCACCAACAGGCCGGCGCCACCTGGGGGGTGGGGGCCAGGATGGGGGTGACCTTCTGGGGGGGGGGGGCGACGCAGGGGGCTCCGGGTGCGGGAGAGGCCGGCTTCCTCCGCGGGGGGCGTGCCCGTAGGTGGGCTCGGCGCGTGAGACCTCCTCCGCCGTGCCCGTCCGTGGCTCCACGTTCGGAACCATCCGGAGGTTTTGCAAAAGCCCTCTGTGGCATGGCCGCCGTTAAGACTACAGAGAGCCCTGACCGGTGTGGCTCGGTGGACAGAGCCGTGATGGCGAACCGATGGCACGCGTGTCAGCACCGACACGCGTGGCCATTTCCGATGACACGCAGCCGCGTGCAGCCGCATACAGAGAAGTATGTTTTTTTCTCTCAGAGTGACACACCACCCGAATTATGCTCGGTTTTTTGGCGAATTCTGACACACTGAGCTCAAAACGTTGCCCATCCCTGGGATAGAGCGTCAGCCGGTGGTCTGAAGGGTCCCGGGTTCGATTCCGGTTAAGGGCATGTATCATGGCTGCGGGCACATCCCCAGTGGGGGGCGTGCAGGAGGCAGCTGATCGATGTTTCTCTCTCATCGATGTTGCTCTCTATCCCTCTCCCTTCCTCTCTGTAAAAAAAAAAAAAAATCAATAAAATATATATGTTTCTTAAAAGACCGGAATGGGAAGATTTCAAAGAGGAGAAGGAGGGCAGAAGCGATCGTCAGGAAACTGAGCCCGAGACTGACCCCCACATCTCCAACGGCACGGCCTGGGGAAGGCGGCCACACGGCCACTGAGACCCAGACGGGACGGCGGAGCTCCGAGCCCGCGCCGCCACCCCCAGGCCCCCTCCTCTGGGGGCCCTTCCGGGGGACCACGCCCCCCACAGACGGCAAAAGACCCGCTTCGGCCCGGCTCCCCTCCACACCACCCCGCGGGCTGCGTGGGCCCCCGGGGGGCGTGGACAGCTCCCCTCCTGGAAGGCGGGCTCTTGCGAGGCGCAAGCCACGGGGGACAGGGACAGGGACAGGGACAGGGACACGCCGGGAACCTGTGTGCACCCTGCCGGGACAGGGGTCCGAGGAAGCCGCCGCTCCGTGGCAGGTGTGAGCCCTTAAGTCTGCTGGACGTCATGACATACGAGACGGAAGCTCAGGGCCCGAGTGCCGGACACGGAGGGAGACTGAGGCTGGAGGTGAAGAGGCTGTCAGGGGGGACTGTGACGGGAGCGGAGCCGGGACTGGAGGCCGGTGGGGAAGGAGCCCAGCCCCGTCCTCGCTCTCCCAGCAGAAATGCCCGCGACGGCAGCCACGTCCCAGCCCTCGCCCTCAGAGCCGCCGAGAAGATGGGAACCGCAAGCCCGCGACCCCCGCGTGTGGCCCATGACCCCGGCGCGCGGCCCCTCACCGATCATGTGGTTGGCCACGTGGATCTGGATCTCGCGCTCGTTCTCGAAGGTCATCTGGCACTTGATGCACTGGTAGGTCTTTTTCTGTTTGGAAACCGAAACAGGAAGGAGTTAGCCGGGCGGGCGGGAGGGAGGGCGGAGGAAAGGCAGGGGGTCCTGTGGCCCTGCTTGGGGCTCCCCGAATGGCTCTGGTCCCCCCGAGTCGCTGTGGGCCGTGTTCTTCCCGCCTGCTTCCGAACCAGCTCTGCAGCCTGGGAAACGGGGTCGGGCTGCGTTCCAGAGCAGCTGCTCCCGCGAGGCCTGCCCCCTCCCGCAGGCCGCTCACCGCAGAGCCAGGGAGGACACAGAGAGAGGCTGCCCGCCGGAGGGCACGCCAGTCCGCCCACCCACCTCCGCCCACCCACCCACCTCCGCCTGCCTGCCCTCACCCATCCACCCACCTCCACCTACCTCCGTCCACCCACCCACCTCCACCTACCTCCGTCTACCCACCCACCTCCGCCTGCCTGCCCTCACCCATCCACCTCCCCCCGCCTGCCCTCTGTCTCTGCACCCATCCACCCACCTCCCCCCCGCCTGCCCTCTGTCTCTGCACCCATCCACCCACTCACCCATCCTCCTCTTCACCCACCCACCCATCCATCCTCCATTCACCCATCCTTCTCTTTACCCATCCACCCACCCATCCATCCTCCATTCACCCATCCTTCTCTTTACCCATCCACCCACCCATCCATCCTCCATTCACCCATCCTTCTCTTTACCCATCCACCCACCCATCCATCCTCCATTCACCCATCCTTCTCTTTACCCATCCACCCACCCATCCATCCTCCACCCCACCCATCCACCCACCTCCCCCCCGCCTGCCCTCTGTCTCTGCACCCATCCACCCACCCATCCTCCACCCATCCGTCTCTTCACCCATCTGTCCACCTACCTACCTACACACACACACTCACACACACAAACGCACCTATCTATCCAGCCAGACAACCATCTACACAGGTTTGGACATGCACATGAGGACACACACACACATGCAACACATATGTACACCCCATGCTCACCTCACCGCAACTCACCAGTGACACACAAGCCCCTTTTGAACACATCCCCACTTCCCACACAACAACCAGCTCCCCATATCACAGGTGCAGAGCCGCCACACCCCCCGAGGAGTGAAAACCACGAGTTCACACAGGCTGAAATCCAGTCTCTTCCCTAAAACAGTTTCCGCATCCTCCCTGGACCCCTCGCACGCCCACCATCTCCATGTCCCAACATGCACCTGCAGCCTCTGACGCCGTGTGCACGGCCCCACCCACGTACACGCCCTTTGACCGTTCCTGCAGACGCCTGTGCCCACATGGGCACTCACACACAGGCGGGCACACACTCGCACACAGGCGGGCACACATACACTCACAGACAGACACACACTCACACACAGGCGGGCACACACTCGCACACAGGCAGGCACACACACACACAGGCAGACACACACACACACAGGCGGGCACACACACACACACAGGCGGGCACACACTCGCACACAGGCAGACACACACACACACAGGCGGGCACACACACACACACAGGCAGACACACACACACACAGGCGGGCACACACACACACAGGCAGACACACACACACACACACAGGCGGGCACACACACAGGCAGACACACACACACACACAGGCGGGCACACACACACACAGGCAGACACACACACACACAGGCGGGCACACACACACACAGACAGACACACACTCGCACACAGGCAGACACACACACACACACACAGGCGGGCACACACACACACAGGCAGACACACACACACACACACACAGGCGGGCACACACACACAGGCAGGCACACACACACACAGGCAGACACACACACACAGGCGGGCACACACACACACAGGCGGGCACACACTCGCACACAGGCAGACACACACACACACACACACAGGCACACACACACACAGGCAGACACACACACAGGCGGGCACACACACACACAGGCAGACACACACACACACACAGGCGCACACACACACAGGCAGACACACACACACAGGCGGGCACACACACACACACAGGCAGACACACACACACACACAGGCGCACACACACACAGGCAGACACACACACACAGGCGGGCACACACATACACACAGGCTCACCACACCACACGCGCGAAGGTGCGCGTGGACCCAGCAGCGTGGCCCAAAGATGGCCTTGTGGCCTGGCCTGCGAGTAAGGGTGCCCATGTCCAGAACGGAGGGCACCGGCTGGGCTGTTGTTCCCCAGGCTGGTGGGACGAGCACGGGGAGAAGCAGGTGAGGACTCTCTCTCTCTCTCTCTCTCTCTCTCTCTCACCCTGATTCCCTGATTTCCTGCTGCACCCTGGGCCACCGCCCCCTCCTCGCCCCAACACCTCCTGTCTGTCTCCCCTTCTCAACCCCCTAGAGACACCCTCCCCCTCTGGAGGCTCAGCCCCGCTAGGCGACAATCACACACAGAACCTGCCATTCAAAGCAGCTCCTCTCCCATCCGCCGCTTCCCCGGGGTCAGGGTTGAGGGGTGGGAGGGGAAGGACAGGGGCCCAGGAGAAGCAGCGCTGAGCCCCAGGGCCTGAGGCCGGGGCTGCCTCCCCAGCCTGGCCCTGCGCAGCCACAGAGGCCGGGGCGGAAGGAGAAAACCCTAGAGCCGTGGTCGGCAAACTGCGGCTCACGAGCCACATGTGGCTCTTTGGCCCCTGGAGTGTGGCTCTTCCACAAAACACCACGGCCTGGGCGAGTCTATTCTGAAGAAGTGGCGTTAGAAGAAGTTTAAGTGTAAAAAATTTGGCTCTCCAAAGAAATTTCAATCGCTGTCCTGTTGACATGTGGCTCTGTTGGCTAATGAGTTTGCCGACCACTGGCCTAGGGGATGCGGACACGGGGTCAGGAGGGCAGGAAAGGGGAAGGACACAGAGCTGCTGAGCTTCCAGAATTGCAACCACAGCTCATGAGCACCTACTGTGTGCAGGCCCTGTTTACTCAGAATGCTCACCATCACTCAGCACCTACTGTGTGCAGATCCTGTTTACTCAACGCTCAGCATCACTCACCACCTACTGTGTGCAGGCCCTGTTTACTCAGAATGCTCACCATTGCTCACCACCTACTATGTGCAGGTCCTGTTTACTCAGAATGCTCACCATCACTCAGCACCTACTGTGTGCAGGCCCTGTTTACTTGGAATGCTCACCATCACTCACCACCTACTGTGTGCAGGCCCTATTTACTCAGAACGCTCACCATCACTCACCACCTACTGTGTGCAGGCCCTGTTTACTCGGGATGCTCACTGTTGCTCACCACCTACTGTGTGCAGGCCCTGTTTACTCAGAACGCTCATCATCGCTCACCACCTACTGTGTGCAGGCCCTGTTTACTTGGAATGCTCACCACCTACTGTGTGCAGGCCCTGTTTACTTGGAATGCTCACCACCTACTGTGTGCAGGTCCTGTTTATTTGGAATGCTCACCACCTACTGTGTGCAGGCCCTGTTTACTCGGAACGCTCCCCATCGCTGCCAGCTCGCTGCCGGGATGAGAAAGTGGAGTTTCCAGAGGCTCAGCCACTCGGCCACAGCCCCGGGCGGGGATTCAGGCCCGGCAGGCTCCGCCGGAGCCCCCGTCTGAGCCGCCGCTCGGGGCTGCAGGCCCCAGACCACCGAGGACGGCTCTGGTGCAGTGACAGGAAGCTGGTGTGCCTGTTCCAGCTCGGAGAGGGCGTGGGAAAGCACCCCGTCACCCCGGGGGCACCGAGGCCCGGAGTTGGGGTGATGTTGTTATTACCCATAAACAGAGGGGGAGGCGGAACCTCGATACTTCACGCTCCAGCCAACAGCAGCCTCGGCCCCACGGGAACCCAGTCCTCCGAGAGCCGGTTGCTATGGATACGCTCCCGAGGGTCGCAGCCTGCCAGCCCCCAAGCCCCTCGCATCCCCCAGAGTCTGCTCCTGCCTTCGGGAGTCCTGGGGGAGGGCGGGCGGGCGGGAGGGCTGGCAGACAGCTGGGCCCCCGCCCCCGGGCGTGCCCAGGCAGGGGGCCGGGCCCCGGAGGCGGTGCCCTCCGCGGGGAGGTGCGGGGCTTTGTCTGGCTCCCGTCTGCACACGGCCCATCTGCCCAGGCCCCGCGCTGGGACCGCCGGCCCACCGCCTCTCCCACCGGCCTGGCCGCGGCCAACGGGGCCGCCGGGGGCCGCCGGCAAGGCCCTTCGGCTCTGACACCGGCGCCGCCTCGCACAGCCGTGCGTCCCGGGGTCCACGGCGCCCCGTTCTGAGCCCGCATCCTCTCTTCGCCAAGACAGAGGTCACAGCAAGGCTCCCAGGTTGTTGCCATGGAAACGATACAAGAACGGATACCTACACAGTGGGGGCGTCAGCAAGCAGGACGTGAGGTGGGGACCAGGACTGAGACAGGGAAGGAGGCGGCTCCAGCAGCCCCAGAGACAGGGATGGGGCTGGGTGCACCCCGGAGGGGCAGAGCAGGGCCCAGCCGGGGTATGGGGGTGACCACCCCTGGCCCCGCCCCCTGCCGTCACCAGGTTGGGTTCAGGCTGGGTCACGCCGGGTCCTGGCACCTCACATCCCCTGGCTCAGGGCCCGTCTCTGCCTCTGGAAGGCAGGGGCTCGAAGCCCACTTCCTGTCGGCCCTGAGCCTCTGCCTCCTCGTGAGCTCTGGGCACACGGAATAGAGGAAGCCGTGGGCACCCTCACCCCCACAGACGTCCGCGGGGGTCACACACGGGAAAACGACAGGGACGTCCCCCGGCTCTGTGCTCTCCGTCCTCAGTGCGAAACACAGCCCGGGAATGAGTCACCCCCTGACACCGAGAGGCCCTGCCCATCAGAGTGGAGACACACCCAGAGCGCCCCCTGGACCCCCATGTCCGCTTTGGGGGAGAATGCTGCTGCTCTGACGCTATTGTTTCTACCAGCCGCTGGCCTGACCGGGAGGACAGGCCCAGAACTGTCAGTCCTACGTGGGGCCCGAGCCCGTTTGGCTCAGAGGACAGAGCATCAGCCTGCCGACCGAAGGGTCCCGGGTTCGATACCTCGGTTGCAGGCTCGATCCCTGGTTGGGGCGTGCACAGGAGGCAACCAATTGATGTGTCTCTCTCACATCGATGCCTCGCTCTTTCTGTCCCCCTCCTTTCCACTCTCTAAAAATCAATGGGAAAATATCCCCAGATGAGGATTAACCCCCCCCCCCAAAAAAAAGGTCACAGGTGGGACCGGGAGAGGAGACTTTAGCCCCGCCCCCGGACTTCAAGCCCAGATGCTCCCAGGGACTCCCACGCTGGCTGGCCAGAGCTGGGCAGCAGTGACCAGGAAGGGCCACGATCAGGGCCTAGCTTGGGGAGCTCGGCCAGGGACGCCCCCCAAAGCGCCTCCCACTGCACAGCCTGCCGTCACTCTGTCCAGCCCCCTCATGCCCTCACCAGCCCCCCCCCCCCTTCAGGGTCCCCAGGCCCAGGCTCCAGTTCTGAGCCCACAGCAAACACCCGTCTCCCCACAGGCTCCTTTGGCAGGAGGCACACCCCTAAATCCCACCTCCCTTCCCGCGGCGCCAACAGCGGCCCCCTAGGACAAGACACCCCTGGAGTGTGCTTGGAAGCGCCTCGATCTGGGAACAAGACTACCTGAGTCCGTGGGGACCCCTGGCCCATCCTGTCTGACACCCGAGGGCCCTGCCGGCTCCAGACACGCCATCAGGCGCCCCCCCAGCCCCTGTCCCCAGAGCCCATGAGGACCCTCCAATAGCTCGGACGCCGCTGCCTCGTTGAAACCACTGGACATGGGCCTGTGACAGCCCTGGTCTGGGACCTCCCATGGCAGGGTCCGGCTCTGGCTCCGTGGCTGTAGGCGGCCCAGACATAATGATGCTCAAGACAAATGTGATGGCCGAAACCGGTTTGGCTCAGCGGACAGAGCATCAGCCTGCGGACTGAAAGGTCCGGGTTCGATTCCGGTCAAGGGCATGGACCGTGGCTGCGGGCACATCCCCAGTGGGGGGTGTGCAGGAGGCAGCTGATGGATGTTTCTCTCTCATCGATGTTTCTGACTCTCTATCCCTCTCCCTTTCTCTCTGTGAAAAGTCAATAAAATATGTATTTTTTTAAAAAGACAAATGTAATGAATGAATCAATCAATCACTCAGTCAAAGGATCCATCAATCCACCGATCAGCGGGTCATTATCGATAACATAAGCGGGACCGTTTCTAGGGCGTTCATGTACCAGCTGCTGGGCTAACCGCACTGGTGCTGCTGCTGTGGATGGTGCCGGCTGGTGCTGAGAGCCAGCATGCTGAGCCCCGAATGCCAGGCCTGGGCCGGTGGGGACGGCACCTCCCTGAGTTGTCAGGACTCCTGTTGCTCTGAAGCTGGGGAAGCAAAGTGGCTTTCCCGCAGGCCCGCCCGCCCTGCCCCGCCCGCCCATCCATCACAGGATGACAGCGCTATGCCTGGAGCTCTCACCGGCACCACGCCATGCGGCTCGCTATTGCAACACGCACTGCATTCCCCCACGGTGCCGGCCCCTCCCCGGGTGACGTCACGGGCCCTCACAGTCCTGTCAGGCCAAGTTCAACCACAGTTCTGTCCCTCCCCTTTCCCCCACGAGCTCCAGGCACACGAGGCTCCGAGAGATCAATGACGTCCGCCTGTCACACCGCGGGAGGGGCCCTGGCGACATGGGGGAGGGGGGGTCCTACCAAACCCACCACCGCAAAACCGAGCTGCCTGCCCGCCGCGTGAGCGAGAGGCTCCCGGGGCCACCGCAGAGCGCAGCCGCCCCCCCCCCGCCCCCCCGACAGCACAGAGCTCCGCGTGGGGGCTCCTGTGGGCACCGGCCGAGCCCCAGGGCACGGGGCGCAGGCTCCGGCGGTCGCACTTACCCGGGGCACCGGCGACGTCTGGGTGCCTTTCCGGGGCCCGCCGGTCTCCGGCGTGAGGTCGCGGTGGTCCACCTGCACGTGGCTCTCCAGGTCCTCGGCGCTCTCGAACTTGACGCTGCACTCGGGGCAGCGGAGGCCGGCGCAGGGCCGGTCGGCGGGCTCGGGCGGGACCAGGCCGCCCAGCTGTCCGTTGGCGCTGCGGGCCATGCAGCCGGCGCAGAGGCCGTAGGGCAGCCCGTTGACGTCGAGCTTCACCAGGTCCTGCTTGCTGCGGAACTCCTTGAGGCACAGCGCGCACTTGTAGAGCTTGGGCAGGCCCTGGCCGTTGGGGGAGGACGCGGCCGAGCTGCCCGCCAGCTTCTGCATGTGGAAGGTGCCGTGGATCTTGAGCTCCAGCGTGGAGGTGACGGTCTGCATGCAGACCACGCAGCGGAAGCCCGTGAGCGAGTTGCGCAGGTCGGGGTGCATCTGGCAGTGCTCGATGAACTCCTCCTCGCTCTGCAGCGGCAGCTTGCAGATGCGGCAGGTGCCTGTGTCCAGGCTCTTGCTGTGCGTGACCTTGTGCTCGGTGAGCGTGAGCAGCGAGGGGAAGCGCTCGCCGCAGATGGGGCACATGTAGTGCTTGGCGGGGCCCCGGTGCGTCTGCAGGTGCTCCCGGAGGCCGTTCTCGGAGAAGAAAGTCCGGGAGCACACGTTGCACTTGTGGCTGCCCTTGATGAACTCGGCCTTCTTGCGCGAGCCGTCGTCCTCGCCCGGCCGGATGTTGTGGTCGCGCAGCCGGTGGTTCTGCAGCAGCACCTCCATGGTGTAGGCCGCCCCGCAGATGTCGCAGCCGTACATGGGCTCCGAGGCGTCCACGTCGTCCTCGCTGGCCTCGTGGCTGTTGGGCGCCTCGGGGTTCTTGAGCAGCATGCCCTGCAGGTCGGCGGGCTCGGCTTTCTTGGCGGCGGCGGCGGCGGCGGCGGCGGCGGCTTGGGGCACCCCGTTGGCCGTGCCGTTCTCGGCGGCGGCGGCGGCGGCGTCGAACACGCAGTGCTTCTCGCGCAGGTGCTTCTCCAGCAGGATGATGGCGTGGAAGGCCTTGCTGCAGAAGCGGCAGTTGTACTTCTTGCTGTGCGTGGTGATGTGGCACTGCAGCTCCACCTCGGTGCTGAAGGTCTCGCCGCAGAAGATGCACTTGTGCGCCCGGGCCGGGTTGCCCAGGTGGCTGTGCTTGACGTGCGCCTGCAGGTCGGCCTCCTTGCGGAAGTCCCAGGTGCAGGCGGTGCAGCGGTACATCTTCTTCTCGTTGCTGTGCTTGACGGCCAGGTGCACCTGGATGGACACCTTGGAGTCGAAGACCTCCTGGCAGAGCGTGCAGTGGTACAGCACGAAGGTGTGCATGTCCAGCAGGTGCTTCTGCAGGTCGTCCACCGAGGAGAACTGCTTGTCGCAGCTCTCGCACACGTAGTGCGTGGACGTGGTCATGTAGTGCACCGTGAGGTGCTGCAGCAGGGACTCCTGGGAGTCGAAGTCCTCCTTGCACTGGGGGCAGGCCTGCTTGCGCAGCAGCAGCTCCAGGTGCAGCTTGAGGTGCGTCTGGAAGCTCTCGAAGCTGGAGAACTTGAGGTCGCACTGGTTGCAGGGGTACTCGCCGTTGGAGACGGCGTCGGCGCCGAGCGCGAGCCGCTGCCGCTTCGGGGAGGACACCTCGACGTCGGAGGAGACGGGGCTCTGCTCGGCCTTGGACTTCTTGCCGTGGGCCAGCGGGATGTTCTTGTGGTTCTCCTTGATGTGCTTGGTGAGCTTGAGGATGGAGCCGAAGATGGGCGAGTTGGTGCAGTAGGGGCAGGAGTAGACCTCCATGAAGGACTGCGCGGGCCGCGCCGCGGGCGACTCCAGCTTGGCACCGCCCACGCCGCAGTGGGCCTGCTGGATGTGCTCGGTGAGGGAGGACTCGGTCAGGAAGCCCATGGAGCACTGGTTGCAGAAGAAGGCGTTGCTGCCGTCGGCCGGGTTGGCGCCGGGCCCGCCGCCGCCGCCGCCGTGCGAGACGCGGATGTGCTCCTGCAGGCTGTTGATGTCGGCGAGCATCTCGGGGCAGTAGTTGCAGTGGAAGGCGGACAGGCCGCCGAAGGGCAGCGCGGGGGACGCGTGGTTCTTGTGCAGCTTGAGCACGTGCTCGTTGAGTGTGTAGAGCGTGGGCACGGCGTCCAGGCAGACCTGGCAGGTGTGGCTCTGCTGCGGCTTGTCGGCGTGCATGGTCTTCAGGTGGATCTCCAGCACCGCCAGGCCGGGGAAGTCCCGCTTGGAGCAGAAGGGGCAGCTGTACGCCACCTTGGCCCAGCCCTGCCCGTCCTCCCGCAGCTTCTTGGGGCCGCCCCGCAGCGGCTTCAGCGTGGAGTCCGGCGTGGAGCCGCGCTCCACCGAGGCGCTGGAGTCGGGCGTGGCGCTGCTCATGGAGGCCACGCTGCCCAGCACAGGGTCGGGGCTGGCGCTGTGGTTGCTGGAGTCGGGCTGCCGGTGGCTGTCCAGGTGGCAGTAGACGCCCTCGACGGAGGAGAACTGCTCGGGGCACATGGGGCACTTGTGCTTCTGGTGGGCGTGGGCCTGGTGGATGTGGGCGAGCAGCGCGCCCTCGTCGCCGAAGGCCTCGGGGCAGTGGATGCACTGCAGGTCGGCCTTCTCGGACAGCTGCGGGTGCCGCGTGAGCACGTGCTTCTCCAGCGCCTCCGTCTGGCTGAAGGTGTCCTCACAGTAGTCACACATGAAGTCGTCCTTGCGGGCCTCCTTCTCGCACTTGGCCAGGTGCTCCTTGTTCTTCTTGTGCGCCTGCATGTGGCTCTGCAGCGAGCTGGTGGAGGAGAAGCCGCGCTTGCACACGGAGCACTTGAAGGGCTTGCTGGAGCTGTGCGTCTTCAGGTGGATCTTGAGGTGGTCGCTGCGGGAGAAGGCGGCCTCGCACTCGTGGCAGTGGTACTTCTTGTCGCCCGTGTGCAGCTTGATGTGGCGGTCGCGGCTGCGCTTGTGCTTGAAGAGGCGGCTGCAGTAGGTGCACTTGAAGGGCAGCTTGTCGCTGTGGATCTGCTCGTGCCGCTTCAGGTAGCTCAGGCGGATGAAGGACTTGTCGCAGAACTGGCACGGGTACGGCAGCCCCGTGCCCCCTTCCTCCTCGCCCAGGCCCAGGTCGCAGCCATCCCCGATCATCTGCGTGGGTGACGCCACATCCTTGCTGGAGGGCGACGAGGCCACCCAGGAGAGCTGGGGGTCGTCGTCAGCATCTGCGGGGGCGGTGGGGCAAAGGGGGGAGAGGGCGGAGAGCGGATTAGAGAGGCGATGCCCAGGGAGGCTGAGGCTTGCAGCTGGCCGGCCAGCTGGAGTCGGGGGGGCCGGGGGGATGGGATGGGGGCCAGGAAGGTGGTGGCCACGAGGGCCCTCCAGCCTGCAGAAGGGGTGGCGGGTGTGTGTGGGGGGGGGGGGGGGGTGGAAGGAAATGGAGGGGCCGTGCGTGCCCTTCCTGTCGGTGACACTGCCTGCGCCTCGATGGACAAGGTCTCCCCTCGGGAAGGGAGGGATTGGAACCTTCCCTGAGGGGTTGCGGGGGCCCGCTGGGACAGAACCACCGGACCTGAGACAATTCCCCGCACTGGGGTCCCCGCCCTGCCGCCCCCTGGCCTGGCGGGAAGCCCTCTCGCTAGTCCGGGGCCACGGGCACCACTTGGGAGGAAACCCGCGCACGCTCACGAATTGGGCTGCGCCACGTCGTTGGGGGTGGGGGCCCCCAGGAAGCCGGACGGCTGCCCCGGTGGCACACACACGGGAGGCACGTAGCATCGGACACCAGGGCACACGCGGGAGCGGGCGGAGGCCACGGAGAAGGGTCTGTGTTTCCGTCCAAACCACGCTAAGGGGCTGTCTTCTTTGTTTCCCTCGACCCCACAGTCAGCCACGGCCACCCACGCCGGGGGTGGGGGTGCCTAACGGTGACTGAGTAGAGGAAGGCCAGGTGGCCACGGAGCTCAGAGCCCGTGGGCCCCTCCATCCACGGGGGCGGGGCTCTCCTCACACAGACGCCCCGCGTGGCCCCCATCCCCAGGGCCGGAGCCACTCCACCTCCTCCCCAGCCCTTGCTGGCCACCCCGCCTCCGAGGGAAGGAGACAAACAAGGGACGGCTGTTTGGGGAGAATAAAGGCCCCCGGGATGCAGCACCTGGAGACGGGAGGGCCCCGAGACCGGCCGGCCCCGCGCAGGGGAGGAGAGCGTGCGGGCTCGGTGCGTCTGAAACGTGGTAACGCGTGACACGGGCCGCAGGCTGCTCCACGCAGGGGAGAGCGGGCCAGGGCTGAGGCTCGGCCGCACGGGCCTTGCTCTGTCACCGGGACATCAAGCATGGCCGCCCCCCTTCCCTCCCCGCCCGCCCGCCGCCCGGCTCAGCCTTGGACGCACCGGAGGGTCTGCGCTTCGGGGATGGGGGGGGGAGGCATGGTGGTAAGGGGCCGCATCCTGCCCAGGCAGACACACATGCACACAGCTCACACAACACCCCACAACTCACACAGACTTATACCCAAACACATACTCACCTACACACAGCCACCCCACCTTCACATGTCATACGATCACACTCTTCCACACGTGCACATCCGCTCATGCACTATCGCTCGCACACAACACACATACACACACAGCCACCTGCAGCCATACCCACCATCACACTCACCTCACACACGATCACACACAATCCCAGACACACATGTACTATCGATCACACACAACACACACGCACACACCTGCAGCCCCCATACCCACTATCACACTCACCTCACACAAGATCACACACAATCCCACCCACGCACATGTACTATCGCTCACACACAATACACATGGACACACACCTGCAGCCATACCCACCATCACACTCACCTCACACACAATCCCACACACACATGTACTATCGCTCACACACAACACACACACACACACCTGCAGCCATACCCACCAACACACTCACATCACTTATGATCACACACACAATCCCACACATGCACATCCGCTCATGCACTATCGCTCACACGTAACACACGCGCACACGCACTCACGTACGCACGCACACTCCCCTGCAGACACAGTCACTGCCACCGCACTCATACTCACAGGGACACGGGCCCCTCTCAGCTCCCCGTGCTGTCTCAAACCAACCCCGACCTCGAGAGATGACAGGGTCCCCCGGGGCTGCCTCTGAGCCCGCTCCTGGGCCGCACCCCCACCCCGGTGCCCCCCACACCCCCCTGACCCTGTGAAAGGCTGCCCGACGCCAACAGGCCTGGCTGCCAAAGCTCCGGCAGCCGCCCCGCCCGGCACAGGCACCGCCCCGAGCGCCCTCCCGGCGGGGGCACGGCTCCCTGGGGGTCTCACGTTACGGGCGCCTCGGACGGCAAGGACGCGGGCGTGGCCAGCACCTCGGATTAGGAATCCCCACCCTCCCTGGCACCTCCTGGCCCTGCTCCTGGCTCCGGGCGCAGACAAAGGGGCCACCCACAGGAGGTGGTGGCTGGAGGGGGTCCCAGAGGACTGCGGGGCCCCGCCCGCCTTTACCGTTTCCGCGTCTGAGCTCAGGCTCACGCAGGCGGCCGTGGAGCGTGTCCCGCGGGCCCAGCAACACTGCTGGGCGCCTCCCCGCGACCACCAACGCGGGGAGCCGGGGCCCCTCCCGCCGCACAGGCGAGGAGCCCGGGCCTCAGTTTCCCCAGGAGGTGACTGCGCCAGGACGGTCCACGGGCAGCCCCCTGGCCAGAACGTGGGTCCGGGTGCGCTTCTGCGGGGACCGCCGGAGAGGACGCCGCTGGCGCAGGTGAGAAAGGGGGGGCCACACGCCAGCCTCCGGCGCAGGCCCGGTCTGGACCTCCTCAGGAGGGAGGACGGGGCCGGCCCCCCACCCGCATTCCGGGGAGGGGTCCCCCCCCCGAGGCCGGCGAGGCCCAGGATGGTCACCTGCTCCCGGACCTCGTGCGACCTGCCCCGAAACCCCCGTGTTTGCTCATCCCCCGGGCACACTGCTCCTGACCCCGGAGACCACCCACGCTGAGCACCAGCCGCTGTGAGGAGCGGGCCGGAGCGGGACTGCGGAAAGGCGCTGCTCCCCGGCACAGACCGGCTCGAGGGAGCGGGGGGACCGGGGGAGCGCGGGGCCGAGGCGGGCGGGGCAGGAGACGCGTACCGCGGGCGCCGGGCAACCTGCAGAGGTCGGGGGATCGCTCCGACCCGCACGGGCGAGGGCACACGGCTCTGTACACGCACCACGGCACCGAGCTGTCGGGGTTTGCTAAGGGTCCGTCATTTAAGCTGCTCAAGAGCCAAAACCCGGGTGGCTCAGTGGCTAGAGCGTCGGCCTGCGGACTGAAGGGTCCCAGATTGGATTCCGGTCAAGGGCATGGACCTTGGTTGTGGGCACATCCCCAGTAGGGGGCGAGGGAGAGGCCGCTGAGGGATGATGTTTCTCTCCCCCCGCCCCTTCCTCTCTCTAAAAACCAATGAAAATGTTCACAGTAAGAGAAGAGCGTGTGCTCCTTAGCACCGCCAGCGGCATCGTCAGCCGCCCTGTGTATGGGGCACATTTCACAGGCGGTCCCGCTCAGCCAGTGACCTGCTTCTTCCCCAGGAGTGGGGTCCGGGCCCCGGGGACACTGCTGTTTGCCTGGTGGCTGAGGGGACACGCTGGACTTAGACTCCCAGCTCCACCAGGTTAACAAGCCTCTGTCGGGTGTTTTTTTAATTGACATACTAAAAACCCTCTCCAATCTGGGGCCCCTCGAGGGATGTCCGACCGCCCAGTAGGATCAGGCCTAAATGGGCAGTCAGACATCCCTCTCACAATCCAGGACTGCTGGTTCCCAACCACTCGCCTGCCTGCCTTCCTGATGGCTCCTAACCCCTTCTTCCTGCCAGCCTGATCACCCCTGAACCACTTCCCTGCCAGACTGATTGATGCCTAACTGCTCCCCTGCCAGCCCGATTGCCCCTAACTGCCCACCGCTGCCAGCCTGGTCACCCCTAACTGCCCACCCCTGCCAGCCTGGTCACCCCTAACTGCCCTCCCCTGCCAGCCTGGTCACCACTAACTGCCCTCCCCTGCCAGCCTGGTCACCACTAACTGCCCTCCCCTGCCAGCCTGGTCACCACTAACTGCCCTCCCCTGCCAGCCTGGTCACCCCTAACTGCCCTCCCCTGCCAGCCTGGTCACCCCTAACTGCCCTCCCCTGCCAGCCTGGTCATCCCTAACTGCCCTCCCCTGCCAGCCTGGTCACCCCTAACTGTCCTCCCCTGCCAGCCTGGTCACCCCTAATTGCCCTCCCCTGCCAGCCTGGTCACCCCTAACTGCCCTCCCCTGCCAGCCTGGTCACCCCTAACTGTCCTCCTCTGCCAGCCTGGTCACCCCTAACTGTCCTCCCCTGCCAGCCTGGTCACCCCTAACTGCCTTTCCCTGCCAGCCTGGTCACCCCTAACTGTCCTCCCCTGCCAGTCTGGTTCCCCCTAATTGCCCTCCCCTGCAGGTCTGGTCTCCCCCAACTGCCCTCTTCTGCTGGCTATCTTGTAATGGCCATCTTGTGTCCACATCCCTCTCACTGTACCGAGGGAGAAACGGAGGCACCAGCGCTTTGCAAGGGCTTGGACTTGGGTCTCCAGGCCCCTGGCGGAGTGGGTGGGAGACCCTCCGACTCCCCTAAACCCCTCCCCCAGGGGGGCACTGCCCTCCCAAAGGGCAGCTGGGCCGCCAGGTCAAGGAGGAGGCACCTGCCGGTCCCTGGAAACCCCCGGCCTCCCGGAGTTCACAGCCCGCCCGGCCGCTCCTTCCGCACAGACTCACCCCGCCCCGGCACTGAGAACGCAACTGAGCTTGACATTTACTGCAGAAATTAAACAGACGAGGGGGCAAATACAGCCCCCCGGTCTGCCCCGCGGAGAGACTCCCCAAAGATGGGGCACCTGTAGCTAGTGGAGGGGCTCCAAAGGGCCCCCCCCATCGGCGCCTCGCCTGGCTTGGCCTCCCTCACACCCCAACATTGCCCTGCCGCCCCCCACCTCCTCGAGGGAGGAAGAAACTGCCCCTGAAGTCATCTCAGAGCTTTCTGGAAACAGCCCCGCCAACAAGACCCAGGGCGAAGGGCTCGGCGCCCGGAGAGACAGCCACATGCTTTCGGGGTTGAATCACTGTTTTCCCGGACTCCCTTCGGGGCCGGCGGAGCCCACGCTCGGCCGCGCGCGTGGACCAGGGACCCGCGACAGCTGCGTGCTAATTGCACGGCGCGCGCGGCAAACCTCCCTTTCATCGCGGGCTGCAAATCTGTTACATCTGTCTCCCCTTTGTTTCCTCCGCCAGAGACAAGCTTGTTCCGACATTCTTCTCACCTGTAGCAGCGATTAAAATTCATTACCAATGAAAGGAGCGAACAGACAAACAAGTTCCTCTGTGTGCCGTTCTGCACTCCAATTAGAAACAGCTGTTTGCTAATTCACGCGGCGCGGCGCGGGCGTGCTCTGGGAGTCAATAAAAACGCACCCCCTCGCTGCGGAATCGGGGGGCACGTCCACGGAGTTGAACTCGGCGCTGGCATCTCTGGGCGGGGCCTGTGGCGGCCACTCCTCCGATCGCCGCCAACGGGGGCCGCCCGGGGGGGCCTGGGTTGGCCCTCCGGAGACATCCCTCACGACCCTACGGGGAACCCCAAACTCAGAGCGCCCAGCGCCTCTCCCCCAGACACAGGCCCAGAAGGAACCCCGAAAGAGTGTCCTCGTCTCTTCCCCTGTCCCAGAACCACCAGCACCACCACCGGAAAAAATAATAATAAAAAAACTCAACTCTGATTATCAAACGCAAACCACACACATCCTCCGGGCACCAGAGGGAACGGCAAGATGAAAAGTGTAAGCAGCAGCAGCCGGAACAACCTGAAACTGTTACGTGGAGGGGAGGCTTGTCTGTCCTCGTCAGGAAACGAGGCTCTGGCTGGGGGTACGCCGGTCTGGGCAGCGTGTTCCCACTCCCTGCGTCTCGGCCGCCAGGCCCCGGAGCCTCTAAGAAGGATTCAGGCGTCTCCTCGGCCCACGGGGCGCGCCCCACCCGAGGCTTGATGGGGAGTGGATGTTCCCAGTCCCTTATGGGGAGGGAGGTGAGCCACGCTCCTGGGAGCCTGTCCGGCTACTGCGGCGTCGCCCAAACCCGCTCCGTCCTGGCTGACACGCTGCCGAGACGCCGCCTCCAGGAAGCCTTTTGTGATTGCCCCGTCCATTCCTTCTCGACCTCTAGGCC